>BLSH010319159.1:1679941-1705247 GCA_018402905.1 Glandirana rugosa | reverse complement strand
TCCGGACTAGATGAGAGCTTGGCTGCAGCCAGGAGGAGAGAGAGATCCTGGAGGAGAGGCACAAGGGCGAGCGGAAGAAGACAGCAGGAGTGAGTACACTACAGAGAGATCTCCGGGAGAAACTACAAGTAACAGTGAGTGACACAGCCCAAGGGAGTGAGATGCACAAGATAGATTGGGAGGAAGACAGTCTGGAGAAGGTGCAGGAGAAGATTTGGGTCTGGTGTTATGGACAGTGTGCGGATGGGCTGGGAGTTGTAGTCCATCACTGGCTAGATAGCACCAATTAAATGACTTTGCTTCACAGGGAAACCTCAACCCCTATACCCACAAATGGTGGTCCGGAGGCCTGATAAATCTAGATCAGGCCTCACATGTGCTAGCTAGGCCGTGCAAGTTTGGAGGTTGGTAAATTTCCTTCCAGGTCTTACCAGTGGAACTAAGAAGTGTGCAGGAGAGAGGAACCAGGAGTTAGTAGTGAAGCAAGAAGTGTGCTGGAGTGAAGTTGAAGAGGTGTATATTCTGGTCCCATGTACAGAACTGTTTGATCTTTGGGCATCCCATAACTACCCCAATCCCTATCCAAGTTCAATCCCCAAATAAAAACAGCAAAAGCAAGGAGCAAGCCTGTTTTCTGACTCCGGATATCAGTAGGAGTGTGATTGAGGGCAGTTGTGAGCAGGTAAACCACATCAACCAGCCACCCCTAAGGGGGGCATTGGCTACAAAAGTCTCCTGCATTTATCTACTTAAACATTGTTGCTGACCAAGTACATCCCTTTGTGGAAACATTATTCCCCGATGGCAGTAGCCTCTTTCAGCAGGATAATGTGCCCTGCCACACTGCAAAAATGGTTCAAGAATGGTTTGAGGAACACAACGCATTTGAGGACTAGAGACCTGGCCTCCATATTCTCCAGATCTCAATCCAATTGAACATCTGTGTGATGTACTGGAAAAACAAATCCGATCCATGGAGGACCCACCTCATAACTTAAAGGACTTAAATGATCTGCTACTGACAGCTTGGTGCCAAATACCACAGCGCCCATACCTCGATAGGCCAAGGATGTTTTGGTGGCAAGGAGAGAACTTCTCAATATTAGGTGGGTGGTCATAACGTTATGGTTGGTTAGTGTAAATATTACCACAGTAATTATCAGCTTTTCCTCTGTAAAAAAGGGGAAAAAGTGTTCAAAACAGTGGGTTACAGGGTAGGCCCATGGTTTTCAAGCACTGAAGTTGTGGATTCAGCAGAGAAACTACATGCATAGAATCATTGTCAATAGGAGATATGGGTGTAAAACGTGAGGTTAAGGAAACTCCATATAACATCTGCTATAGTCCCATATAAAGTTCATGAAATGTTTGCAGGCGCTGGTGGCAGCCTTTGACAGAGTTAGCCAGCTATATAAAATCGGGAACAGACGGAAGAAGAGGAGAGACAGCGCCATCTATGTGCAGCATTAAAATACAACTTTAATAATCAAAGGTCATAAAAACTCACAGGGTCTGAAATGGTATGCGCTCATCAAGAAGTCAAACACCGTGGTGGACATCCCATCCTGCAGGAACTGCTGGGACAGAAGATGGAGCTGTCAGATCAGACGAGGAGAGCCTAGGACACTGGACGGTACCCCGGGACCGCCTCATGCCGATTTGGAGTGCATCAGGAACGCAGTCACTCTTGCTTGTGAGTGCATTCTGGATGCGCTCCAAATCGGCGTGAGGCACTCTTGACAGCTCCATCTTCTGTCCCAGCGGTTCCTGCAGGATGGGATCCAGATCCTGTGAGTTTTATGACCATTGATTATTTAATACTGCACTTAGATGGCACTTTCTCTCCTCCTTTTCTTTTTGCTCCTGCATAGAATCATTATGTTCTTTCCATGCTTATGGGATTCATGCCTGTCTGCTCAGAATTCCTCCCAAATTTTAAGAAAGTTTCACCTAAAATTGGTAGAGATATTGAGACTGTAAGCTTCTTTAAAAACAGGGACCAAAGTAAATGACTTCACGTTTTCTGTAAAGTGCTGCAGAAGATGTTTACTTTATATCTAAACCTGTCATGGAAGGCCTGTATGAAAGATGCCTTTTCTGATGACCTAAAAATGCCAGTTCACTGGCTACTATGAAGCATATGTTTTAGCAATAGATCAGTCCTTTGTTGCCGACTTCAGTGCTCATGCTGAGGGCTCATTAAATCAAGCTTTTGTATCCTTGTACAGGCACACGGTAAACCTGCTGGTGAACCTGCCCCTCATGTGTCTTGACGTTCTGCTCACACCAAAAGTCGAGCATGGTTCTGTGGAGTACATGGGAATGAACATGGACACAGTGGAGGTCCTGATACAGTTTTTGGACAGGAGGTTGGACCGGGTGAGTGTAAAAAAAAATGACTAACAAACAAGAACGGAGATGGAATTTAGTATATGCAATACTCTAGGAATGTAGATAAACTCCTCTAGACCTGTATCACACCATCACATCTTTATTAGGGCTTATGTTCATGTGAACTTCTTTCCTGAATTTCATGTGTTTTTGAATTGCACCTCAAACAGAAACCTCAGACACCTCAAACAGTCCGTAAATTCCATTGACCTTCATTGAGCAGTACATATGGCAGCTCAAATGTGGCATTTAACCTGCTTTGCCATGTTAAGGTGCTTTGCACTGCAGGCAATAAGAGCTCTTTCACACTGTGCCTGCTTTTTTCTGCACTGGATAAATGCAGGTCATTATAAAGCAAATATGATCACTCTATATGACGCCCTCCTATTGATAGATCACTTAATCTGCGCTACTTAACATGTAGACATCCTTATGTCTTTTAAACAAATCTCATTTGGAACAGCCGCTACAATAAAAAACCTCATACATATACAAATAGTATCACTCCACTAATAGGAGACACTATGTAGCGCTAAGTAGAAAGTTCAATTCAAATGTCTTTCATCTGAGTGATTCCTGGAACTGAAATAACAGATCTCAGAGATCTGTTATTTCAGTTCCAGGAATCACTCAGATGAAAGACATTTGAATTGAACTTTCTACTTAGCGCTACATAGTGTCTCCTATTAGTGGAGTGATACTATTTGTATATAAATGCAGGTCATTGCCAGGGTTTTCTATGTGCCTCATTCCCACTACAATGCTAATGCGATTTGCAATGTAGTGTAGTGCAGTGCACTGGATGGTGCTGCCTGTCGCTGAACTGCAGCACAAAGCACTGCACTGCACTGCTGTGTGGAGACCTGAATGAAGTGTCAGTATGTGAGACTTCAAATAAAGTTTATAAAAAATGAATAAAAGTAGGCAGTACATATGCACTGAGACACACTTTGCACCACTCCCTGCCAAAGCTCAGTAAAGTGTTCATATGGACCAGCCTCAACATAAAATATATAATTGTTTCTCTCCCATGTTTGTCTTAATCTGGTGAAACTAGAAATTGTATTTTTGTTTTTGCTTTATTTATAACAAGACTAACGTTATGTTCAAATGCAAAACAGAGAAGTTTTTTTTTTTTTTAAAAAGAGAAGTATGGGAATTTTTCTTTTCTTTTTTTTTATTAATCATTCTGACCTTTGTGGGTGCAGCATCGGTCTGATGCTACCTCTGTCTCCTGCTGGCTCTAAGGCTGAGAACTGCATGATTAAACACCGCCGATTGCTCAGTTCTCAGTGCTTCCTGAGCAGAGAGCTGGTGACTGTCAGTCACTGGCTCTCTGCTCTGCCCCCCGCCACCACGCTCACTGGAGCGCTGGGCTGTGGAGGGGGCGGGAGCTCAGCCTGGACCAGCTCTGTGATGTCAGCCGACAGCTGTCTGCTGAGAAAGGGTTCACAGGAGTGCAAAAGGATCTGCAAACAAGCTGGCTGTACTTCTTTAATATAAAGTCTTGTCTTTTTTTATGCAAAGCTGTAAAATGAACATAAAAGGGAAAAAAAGCTGCATATAGGTAATGAAAAGTTCTAGTGAAGAAGGGAAATGGGTAATTTTGGTTTAAGATTAATAGGAGGTTGATAAAAACATCCAAATTGCAAACAGAAGAATCAGTGCTACTCCTGGATGCTCGATCCACAGTCATTTAGCTGAGTAGATAATTCAGAGAGATGATCACCAGTTGTTGCTCTTAAAAAATTTGAATAGTCAGGACTCTGTGCAGGCCAGTCAAGTTCCTCCACCCCAAACTCGCTCACCCATGTCTTTATGGACCTTGCTTTGTGCACTGGTGCGCAGTCATGTTGGAACAGGAAGGAACCATCCCCAAACAGTTCTTACAAAGTTGGGGGCATGATATTATCCAAAATGTCTTGGTACGCTGACGCCTTAAGAGTTCCCTTTACTGGAACTAAGAGGCCAAACCCAACCCCTGAAAAACAACCCCACACCATAATCCCCCCCCTCCAATAATTATTTGGACCAATGCACAAAGCAAGGTCCATAAAGACATGGATGGGCGAGTTTGGAGTGGAGGAACTTGATTGGCCTGTGCAGAGTCCTGCCCTCAACCCAATAGAACACCTTTGGGATGTATAAGAGCATAGACTGTGAGCCAGGCCTTTACGTCCACATCAGTGCCTGGCCTCACAAATGCACTTCTGGAAGAATGGTTAAACATTCCCATAGACACACTTCTAAACCTTGTGGACAGCCTTCCCAGAGGAGTTGAAGCTGTTATAGCTGCAAAGGGTGGGCCAACTCAATAGTGAACCCTTTGCACAAAGACTGGGATGCCATTAAAGTTCATGTGCGTGTAATGGCAGGTGTTCCAATACTTTTGGTAATATATTGTTTGTATGAATGATGAATGTAAGAGCTTTTGTGCTCTTTAAAGTGGACATTACACAAAAATGCAAGGTCTGCTTGTTGCATCTTGACCCACCCTTGTCAAAATGCCACTGCACTTGTGGAGAATGGTCAGAAAACCTTTACAAACATATTGTTTGTAATGCCTCAACAGGGTGTGTTGATAATCTTCTGTTGGGTGGCCGCATACAATCTCCCACAATGTGAAAAAAATTAAAAATATATAAATTATTGTTGCGCATATACCCTTAATATCAAATGTGCATGAAGTAAATCCCTATGTGATCTTCAAATGATAAAATTTCATGATATCCTAGAGATACATAATCCTGTGCTATTATAACAAACAATTGACAATAAACCAATAATAATCATTCCTTGAAGCTATGCTTTTTAAAGTCAATAAAATTGCAATGAGTCCGCGTTCCTTTTTAAAAGTGCTAGTGCTTCAACTCCAATGAATGTATTCTATGCAAAAAGTTCTAGTGCTTCAAAATCTTCAGTGTGAAAAAAATCCGCCTTAAAAGTTCTACTGCTTCAGTGACTCCAATGTAAGTTTTCTCCACAATGAATATGCCAAGTGCTTCTGTGCAAACCCAACCACCTTCCACATTATGCGCTCACCTCTTTTATTGACCTCTCATACCAGGTCAAGTCACGCTTTCTCCTGAATCTGGGCATGTAAGGTGGGGGTCCATTATATTCCTTCCCCTCCCTCTTAGTTACACTCGCTATCCGTCTTTAGGGTGTATGGCCCTTTAGAATCACAGTACTTCTGTGCAGTGGCTTGTACAAAGAGGGGGTAACCTCATAGTGTAGTAGTTATGTAGAGAATTTATTTAAAACAAGTAGTAACTTACATTTATAACCGGGTCATTCAGCATAAAAATCTGACAGCGGTGCTCGTTTCCACGTATTGTCATATTCACTTGACTTTCTCAGGAATATGTAGCCGGTGGTTTCCTAAGGAAGTCACGTGACCGCGACCAGGGGCGTAACGATAGGGGTTGCAGGGGTTGCAATTGCAACCGGGCCCCATGGTCCAGGGGGCCCATGTGCCTCCCTTGTACACTTGGATAAGAGGGATGGTGGGATGGCATTTAGAGGAACCAATCTCCTCCATTTTCTTCTATCCAGTTTACTTGTCTTCTGTGCTGTTCCCAGGGTCCCTGCGGTACCGTAATAAAGGGACCCGTGATAGGAATAAAGGGCCCCAGGATCAGTGGGAAGAAAGAAGGGCCAGGTGTCAGGGGTCAGGGGGCCCTTCATAATTTCTTGCATCGGGGCCCTGAAGGTTCTAGTTACGCCTCTGACCGCGACGATACACGTGGAGTGTAGCTGGGTGATGCTGCCAATACTGGAAGTAACGTGGGAGCCACAAAGCACCGCTGTCAGATTTTTGTGCTGAATAATTGTGTCACTGCATTGCGTCATTTTAACTGACAATTGGGTGGTCGTGCGACATTGCACCCAAACAAAATTGACGTCTTTTTTTCTCACAAATAGAGCTTTCTTTTTGTGGTATTTTATCACTATTTATTTTATCAACAAAAAAAGAGCGACAATTTTGAAAAAAAAAACAAAACATTTTTTTACTTTTTTGCTATAATACATATCCAAAAAAAAGTTGAAAAAAAGAATGTCTTCCTCCATTTAGGCCGATATATATATTCTACATATTTTTGGTTACAAAAATCGCAATAAGCATATATTGATTGGTTTGCTCAAAAGTTATTGTGTCTACAAACTATGGGAATAGATTTATGCCGTTTTTATTTATTTATTTATTTATGTTTTACTAGTAATGGTGGTGATCTGCATTTTTTAGCGGGACTGTGATATTGCAACAGATAGAACGGACACTTTTGACAAATTTTTGGGACCACTGACATTTATACAACGATTAGTGCTATAAATAGCCACTAATTACTGTATAAATGTAATTGGCAGGGAAGGGGTTAACACTAGGGGGTGATCAAAGGGTTAAATGTGTTCCCTGTCAGTGTGTTCTAACTGTGTCAGGGCTGGGATGACTGGGGGAGGAGAGAAATTGCTGCTCCCATTTACAGAGAACGGACGATCACTCTCCTCTTCCCTGTCAGAACGGAGATCTGCTTGTTTACACTCGCAGAGCCCTGTTCTGTCACTGCAGGGGAGCGATCGCAGGTGGCCAGTGGACATATCGTCCACCCACCTGCTGATTGGCTCCCCCGCTAGCCAGTGAGCGAGCGAACACACCTCCGTTGGCGCGCGTGCGCCCACAATACAAGCACCCGCTGTCATGACGGCGATTTGCGCAGGAGACCGGACCTGCCGCAGGTCAAACGGCAACAGCTGGTCGGCAAGTGGTTAAATAAATTTTCTGCTTGACTACTACACTGTGAGGTTACCCCCTTTTTGTATGAGCCACTGCACAGAGGTACCGCGATTCTAAAGGGCCATACACCCTAAAGATGGATAGCGAGTGGAACTAAGAAGTAGGAGAAGGAATATAAAGGACCCTTATATGCCCCAATTCAGAGGAAAGCGTGACTTGAGCTGGTATGAGAGGTCAATAATAGAAGTGAGCGCATAATGTGGAAGGTGGTTGGGTTTGCACTGAAGCACGGAGCATATTCAATGTGGAGAAAACTTACATGAAACTTGAAGCACTAGCACTTTTAAAGTAGAACTAAAGGCAAATTTTTTTTTCCATTTTGGATAAAGTTATAACTGCTGTCAGATTTTTTTTTTTCCCCATCTGTGCCCCATTGCGGAGATTTCCCTTTACTTCCTGTCCCGTAGCCGAACAGAAAGTGAGAGGAAATCCCTGCAAACAAAGGGAATCTCTTGGGGACCCCCAGGTCACCAGAACTAGTGTCCCCATTGGAAAATTCACACATTATTACTTTTCTGGGGACAACCCAAAATTTGGGATTTTTTTTACTTTCACTTCTAACGATAATGGTAAACAGGACAAATAGAGAGGGAGAATCTCCGTAACGGGGGCACAGACAGCAATAAAAACTGACAGGCATTCTAATCCCTCTCCACTCTATCCAAAACTAAAAAAAGAGTTTTGCCTATAGTTATAGTTATACTTTAAGGCGGAATGTTTTCACACTGAAGATATTAAAGCACTAGAACTTTTTGTATGGAATACATTCATTGGAATTGAAGCACTAGCACATTTAAAGAGAAACACACCTGTTCACAGACTCATTGCAATTTTATTGACTTTAATTTAATATTCAGGGAAAAGCGTGACTTGAGCTGGTATGAGAGGTCAAAAGAGGTGAGCGCATAATGTCGAAGGTGGTTGGGTTTGCACCGAAGGACTTAGCATATTCATTGTGGATAAAACTTACATTGGAGTCACTGAAGCACTAGCACTTTTAAAGTGGAATGTTTTCACACTGAAGATTTTGAAGCACTAGAACTTTTTGCATAGAATACATTCATTGGAGTTTAAGCACTAGCACTTTTAAAAAGGAACGCGGACTCATTGCAATTTTATTGACTTTAAAAAGCATAGCTTCAAGGAATGATTATTATTGGTTTATTGTCAATTGTTTGTTATAATAGCACAGGATTATGTATCTATAGGATATCATGGAATTTTATAATTTGAAGATCACATAGGGATTTACTTCATGCACATTTGATATTAAGGGTATAGGTGCAACAATAATTTATATATTTTTAATTTAATGATTTAATATTTAAGGCATAGACCACCCTTTTTGCAAATATTTAATAAATCCACCCACAATTGGGAAAACAAATTGCATTCATTACATTTTTGCATTAAAGTTATGGGGCTAGAGGAAATAAACAATGGGCTGAAGTGTGGTGATGTCAAAGCACTTGTGCTCCATTGAGATCTGTCTGTCTTTCTGCCATGGTGGCAGATGGCATTTGTAGTCTATGAATGGATGACACAGCTGTGCAGAATTCTTCCTGAATTCAAACCAGAACTGCAGGGAGAAGCACTCTGGGATTTAGTTAAGTTGGGAGTGAGTATTTGGGAATAGAGGGTTGGGAATGGCGCCATCTTTTAAGTTCCACCCTAAATGTAGGTGTAACATGAAACATGGTCTTACAGATGGACTAAGCCTTTGCATATGTTCTTAAATATGGATGGTTAAATATTATTATGCTCTTACATATCAATTTATTTTGCTGTAGGGCCATAAATTACGTGAGACTTTGACTCCAGTCTTGAATCTCCTGACTGAAAGTTCACGGGTCCATCGTGAGACGCGGAAGTTCCTCCGTGCAAAAGTAAGCAATCAAGTTCCAAGCTTCTGGTTTAGTCAGTACTGGTTAAAGTGCTTCTAAATTTTCATATAACCTGGGCAATGTGTATAATTGCTTGAAAGCTAATCCTGTTCTCTGCTATTTTATATACAGTATAAATCTTTCTTCCTACAGGTTTTACCTCCACTGAGGGATGTAAAGAACCGTCCAGAAGTGGGGAACACACTACGCAACAAGTTGGTCCGTCTGATGACACACGTAGACACGGATGTAAAGCATTGTGCTGCCGAATTCCTTTTTGTCCTTTGTAAGGAAAATGGTGAGTGGTCTATCAAAAGCCAAAAATCTAGGTCATTTTCAGCTGAGCAGGTACAAATGATCACAATAATTATTAAAGATTTTAAAGAGGAAGCTTAGTGTATGCTTGCCATCAGAGTTGCCCGTGCAGATCTTTCTTCTTCCTGTGGTTGGCACCTGTAATGCCAAATGTATGATTCTGGATCAAGACCCAAACTAGCTTTGATCCATACACATGATGTTATCGACACCTGCCCCTTTTTAAAGTGGAAATGTGGCGAAAGACAATGGAACTGCAGTGGCCTGGGTAGTGGTACTGTTTTTGGTGATGGGTGTGTTGAGGTGAAACCCGCAAGTGTTTGTCACCAGAAAAAAACACTATATATATTTTTTTTTTTATTCATTTAAGTGTACTTCATTTGCAACTTATAGTGCTATCCTCCCCAGACAATGATTTTATTTCTTTATTGTAGATGTACTCTTTCCGGCTGCTTTCTGCTGCTCCTCCCACAGTCACTACATCAGATGTAATTGACCGCTGAGGCTGTATGCAGGAAAACTGCTCCAAAACACAGCCTCAGCAAATGTAAACAAGGAGCTGAGATTGTGGTTGGAAACAGCTTTCCTACACACAGCCTATGGCAAATTCTAATCCCAGCTAAGCCTGTATGAGAGAGCAGTTCCTGATCACAGCTTCAGCAAAAGTACACAAGATAGCTGAGGCTGTGATCCATAGCAGGTCTCCTGCACCCAGACTTGACTGTCATTTTACTTTGCCTGAAGATGGGCAGAAGAGCAGCTCCCCATCATGTTCTCAGCTTATTATTTACATTTGCTGAGGCTGTGATTGGGAGCAGTCTTCCTATGCACAGCTTTAGGCAAGGTAAGGCATCTTTCACACTGACAGACGGATGGGGTTCATCTGTCAGGTTTTTCAGGCAGACCTGATCGGACCATCCATAGCGCTCTATGGAAAAGGGGCCTAAAATGACAACTGAGCCTGTGTTCAGAGAATTGAACATGCGTTCAGCAGAAGTAAACAAAGAAAGCTGAGGTTGTGAACTGGAACAGTTATCGCAATACAGGCTCAGCTGTCATTTCACTTTGCCTGAGGCGGTGTGCAGAAGAGTTGCTCCTGATTAGTCTCAGCTAAGCTAAAGCAGTCCTATGATAATCTGATCGTTGGTACACAGCTCACGAGAGGCGATCACGACAGTTCATCCGAAATTATCTGAAGAGACAAACGCGAAAATTTTCTCGTACAATACAAGCTTGTACTATTTCCATTTTTTTTTAAAATCAAAACCAATTTTTATTGAGATGCCAACAGTACAAGCATACCAGCTTTACATAAATATTTGAACATAAAACAGGCACATACAAGCCCAGCGCGCACCACAACCATCCCCCTAGGCATCCCAAATCACCAATCCCACCTCCTGCACATAATCTATTACTTCTCCCACCATAGTCCTGTGTCCACCCCTTCTCCAATATTTAAACAAGCAGTCTTTCCATTAACATATCAGTAGGAGCCATACCTGGAATTTGTAACCAATTGCTCCATATCCTTTCAAACTTGAAGGGGCTTCCCCTATGTTGGTAGATAAGTTTCTCATATCTGAGCATTATGCCCACCTGACCCACCCACTGTTTAATCGTGGGGGGGTCCGGAGAGACCCAATGCAAAAGTATGAGCCTACGGTCCTGAAATAGTGGCCGTGCCGCCGCCTCCTTCACGTATTTATCTGGGATAATATTGTCCAGCAATGCAGTGTTTAGGATCCATCGGAATTGAGACCTGCAGAGCGCCAGCAATTGCCGCCACTACTGATCTCCAATAACGATGGAGCTTTGGGCACCTCCACAGAAGGTGGATCATATCCCCCTCTTCCCTTTAGCACCTCCCACATTTAGCATCCTGCCGGAGTCCCATCTTATTAAGTTTAAGGGGAGTGTAGTGTGTTCGCAGTAGGATACATAGCTGTGACATCCTTTGTGCTATACTCAAGGAGCATAATCGGACATTCTCCAGGGCTTCCGCCCATAGCTCTGCCTGTATTTCCCCTACATCCGCCTCCCACTTCTCACAGGTGGAACTGGGATATCTCTCCAAGTACATGGCCAATAGACTGGCATAGCAGTTAGAGATAAACCTCTTGGTAGACAGGTCTGCTGCAAGAACGAAAACACCGGTGTTGTACAGAAAGTAGGAGCATCCAGTGCCCTCTGAGACTTGACGGCATGTTTAAGCTGCATGTAGTAAAACATCATAGTGTGAGGAATTGTCAAATATCTGTTTCATATGTGTTATGCCCAGTCTACGCCACCTAGTGGCATGTTGTAACTTTAGCAGTTCAGGGAAATTGTAGTTATCCCATATAGGACTATAGTTAGTGAGGCCTTGTGCACCCTGTAATTGTTTAACTTTATCCCATACTTTTTGGAGCAGCTGATATGTCGGGAATTGTTTGTTAGACTTAGAAAATCTTAGTGCCTCTAGCCCTTCCGGAAGTGGGACTGCCTTCGTGTGGTATAACATTATGTTTAATGTGGCACTAGTTACATCTTGCGTCAAGTGTTGGAGCTGGAAGGCCAGGTAATACAACCATGGGTTCGGTATCGCCAACCCTCCCGCATCCTTCGGCTTCTGCAATTGCTCAAATTTAATGCGCGACGTCCCTCCCTTCCATATTAATGATCTAAAAATGGTATTGACCACTCGAAAAATGTTTAGGGGGATTACCACTGGGGAATTGTGCAAGTGGTATAACAATTGGGGCATCAACACCATCTTGATTAAGTTGGCCCTGCCCGCCACCGATAGCCAGAGTTTATTCCAGACCCTAACCCTGTCCATGAATCCCGCCAGCAATGGCTGGACATTGAGTCTACAAAAATCGAATAGTGAGTGGGATATTACTATACCTAGATATTTAAATTTTTGCACCACAGGAACCGGGCAATATATTTCAATTTGTGGGTGTACCTCCTGATTCAAAGGAAGAAGGGCTGACTTAGTCCAGTTTATCGTTAGGCCTGAATATTTACCAAACTGGGTGATAATAGACATTACTGTTTTTAATGAGCCGCCCGTATCCCCTAGCATAAGAAGCATGTCATCTGCATAGAGCAATATTTTCTCCTGCAGTTCCCCATACCTAAACCCCTTTACGCCGTCATGGGCTCTGATTTTAGCAGCCAGGGGTTCTATTGCTAACGCGAATAGGAGCGGGGATAGGGGGCACCCCTGTCTGGTCCCTCTTTTCAAAGAGAAGCATGCCGACACTGATCCATTCT
Organism: Glandirana rugosa; assembly: GCA_018402905.1. Classification (NCBI taxonomy): domain Eukaryota; kingdom Metazoa; phylum Chordata; class Amphibia; order Anura; family Ranidae; genus Glandirana; species Glandirana rugosa. The sequence continues at coordinate 1,692,602 of BLSH010319159.1, read as the reverse complement.
CCCTAATGGACGCTTGTGGTTGCTGATATAGCAAATGCATCCATGAAATGAATGTGTCCATAAACCCAAACTTTCCTAGGATTGCCCACAAGTACGCCCATTCCACGCTATCGAATGCCTTGTTGGCATCAAGTGATAACAAGGCCCTGTTCCCAACGTTATCAGCTGGTGTCTGCATGTTAACGTATAATCTCCTAAGATTGACCGCCGTGGACTTATTGGGCATAAATCCCACCTGGTCATCATGGAGAAGGCCAGAAATAATCTTGTTCACTCTCCCAGCCAGTACTTTTGCCAGGATTTTTATGTCGGCCTGAAGTAATGAAATGGGTCTGTAAGATTTGGGTTCAGTGGCAGGTTTATCAGGTTTAAGGAGTAAGACTATACTAGTTCGGGACATGGAGGTCGGTAACCTTTGTTGGCGCCTGGCCTCATTGAGTACCTCCAGGAGTTTGGGCGACAGTAGATCAGAATACTTTTGGAACACCTCTATCGGCAGGCCGTCATCACCCGGAGCCTTAGACGAAGGGAATAATTTCACCGCCTCCTGCAGCTCAGAAATTGTAATGGGCGCATCTAAAGCGGTCTTTTGGGATTCTGTAAGTTGAGGTAAGGATACATCCCGCAGATACATCTCAAGATCTTCCTGAGTGTAATCCACCCTGGAGGCATATAAGTCCTCATAAAAACGTACCAGCTCTGTCATAACCCCTTCAGGCGTGTTAACCATTTTACCATTTTGTAATTTCAGCGCTCCTATTGCAGGAACCGAGGGCCTGGCATTAACAATCTTTGCAAGAAGTCGCCCTGTCTGCTCCCCCTCAAAAAACGTCACCTTAGAAAAAAATCTCTTTTCCGCTTTCATACTAATCATTTTGTTCAAATCTCCCTTGAAGTTGTCCGTTTACACAGCTTCTGTACCATCTTCATGCATCCGCACCATCTCTGGGCCTGCGTCTCAATGCCGGCTCATGAACATCCAGCCAGGCCATGGCCTCTGGTGCAGTTGCAAAGAATTGGGCTCTGCCCTCCGCTGTAACCCTCAGCCTGGCCGGATACAGCATAGTGCATGGTATATTGAGCCGTCTCAATCTCTGTTTGACATCATAAAACTTGGCACGCTGTTGCTGTACCTCCGCTGAAAAATCAGGGTAAAAGGACACCCTGACCCCATTATGCTTGATATCTGCCTGGCTAGAGAGAAAGTGGAGTATCTTCTCCCTACCCCGGTAATGTAGAATGCGCGCCAAAATGGGCAAGGGGCATTCCCTGGAATGGCTCTTGTCGGGATCCGGTGAGCTCTTTCCACAGCAAACAATGGTGTGAACGCCTCTTTGCCAAAAGTGTCTAATAGCCACTGCTCCATAAACTCCATGGGGTCCCTACCCCCTACCTTTTCCGGGAGCCCCACGATTCGCACGTTGTTCCTTCTCAGCCTGTTCTCAATATCATCGGCTTTGGCTCTGTTGTCATGTGCCAAGCGAGCAGTGGACCGAGATTCATTCATTAGTGGCGGTAGCATGTCTTCCAGCTCACTTACACGACCTTCCACAGCAGTCGTACGCTCCCTCATTTTCTGCAAATCCTGTCGCAGGAGAGCCACCTCCTCTGTTAAGCCCCCCAGTTTTATGTTCACGTTAACAGATACTGTACACTTCTGTACTGCTTGCAAAATTTGCTTAAGGGTAGGTTGATCATCCTCCTCCACACTGTCCTCCTGTCCTGACTGCTGTTCATACTCAGGTTGTACCATTGCGCTCATGGCCGTCCCCTGCTCTGTGAACAACTCCAAGTGTGAGTCCTCTGGGTCACCCATTGCCTGCCCTCTCATATCCGACACTCTCTTGGCATAATACAGTATGTCCCCAGGGTTGTCTTTACCGCGAGTCGCGGCAGCTTACTTTTTGCTCCCAGGTCCCTCTGTTGTTTCTCTGTGCCCCTCGTGGTTCTTTGCGGAAGCGGCTCCTCCGCGCCATGCTGGCCGTCCTGGGCTACGGCGCCTCCTTTTGTGTTTATGTCCCTTAGACATGGCGGTTTGCAGCTCGAGGGGTACCGCTGGGTTCCTGGCAATCTGCTGCGGACAGCTATCGCTGTTCCGTTGTATGTGTCGGCCGGGGAAAGGATCGTATGGCGGATTATGTACGGGAGCTCCGTTCCGCTCACATGCCCTGCTTGGCCACGCCCCCCTACTATTTCCATTTTAATCAGTACAGTTTTCATCCAAAAATACAATACAAATGCAATGCAAAACTTTACATCACTTTTGGAATTTTTTTTTTCTGTTGCACAACAATTATCGCATGCAAAAAACCCCCCAAAAATGGACGATCATTCATCCGATAATCTCATCCTGTGTTACCAGGCTTAAAGCGAGGTTCCACCCAGTTAAAAGTCAGCAGCTACAAAACGTGTAGCTGCTGACGTTTAACACTCACCTGTCCCACGCTCCAGCGATGCGGGTGCCCGGAGTCTTGCTCTTCTCCCCCTCCCCTCGGCGGCGCTGGCATCACAAGTGTGGGCACCCGGCTTTAGCTTCAAAGCCGGGCCCGCATTGAATGGCCAGTGTATCTTCTGGGACCTGTGATGTGTCCCAGGAGGGTGGGAGGGGAGGAAGTTGAACTTCCTTCTGGTTTCGCAGCGCCAGAGGAGGAAGTGGGACTGGAGACCCTGTGAGAACAGGGTCCCCTCCCCTCCAAAAATAATGACATGCCAAAGGGGGTCACCTTCCCTTAATGCGGAAGTTCTGTACTCTCCTGCACTCAGCCATCAATTAAATCTGACATAGTGATTGGGGGGAGGAGCAGCAGAAGGCAGCTGAAAAGAAAAGTATGTTTCCTAGAAACTCATAACTTTGAAATTCTTCTTTTCGTTTTTTTTTTCCCTGCCTGTTATTCAGCAACAAAGTAATGATATCCTTGCCCAAATGAGGCAATATTAGTTCCAAAAAAACGCTTTTATATATAGCATTAAATATAGCACCACTATATTATATATATGCTACTTGTTCTGGGGATGGGGTCTTTTCAAAGTCCAGAATTCCAAGCATGGTGTATTGTATATACACTGCTCAAAAAAATAAAAGGAACACTTTGAAAACACATCAGATCTCAATGGGGAAAAATATGCTTGATATCTATACTGATATGGACTGGGTAATGTGTTAGGAACTAAAAGGATGCCACGTCGTCTGATGGAAATTAAAATTCTCAACCTACAGAAGGCTGAATTCAAAGACACCCCGAATATCAAATCGGAAAAAATGATGCAACAGGCTAGTCCATTTTGCTGAAATTTCATTGCAGCAACTCAAAATGGTATAAAAAAACGTGCTTGTATGCATACCTGACAACATCAGGGCATGCTCCTAATGAGACGACGGATGGTGTCCTGGGGTATTTCCTCCCAGATCTGGACCAGGGCATCAGTGAGCTCCTGAACAGACTGAGGTGCAACCTGGCGGTGGCGGATGGCCCGAAACACAATGTCCCAGAGGTGCTCTATTGGATTTAGGTCAAGCAAGCGTGGGGGGCATTCAATGGTATCAATTCCTTCATCCTCCAGGAACTGGCTGCATACACTCACCACATGAGGCCAGGCATTGTTGTGCACCAGGAGGAACCCAGGACCCACTGCACCAGCGTAAGGTCCGACAATGGGTCCAAGGATTTCATCCCAAAACCGAATGGCAGTCAGGGTGCCATTGTCTAGCCTGTAGAGGTCTGTGTGTCCCTCCATGGATATGCCTCCCCAGACTGACCCACCACCAAAACCGGTCATGCTGAAGATGTTACAGGCAATATAACCTTCTCCACCGCTTCTCCAGATCCTTTCACGTCTATCATGTGCTCAGGGTGAACCTGCTCTCATTTGTGAAAATCAGAGGGCGCCAATGGTGGACCTGCCAATGCTGGTGTTCAATGGCAAATGCCAATCGAGCTCCACAGTGCCGGGCAGTGAGCACAGGGCCCACTAATGGATGTCAGGGCCTCAGGCCACCCTCATGAAGTCTGTTTCTGATTGCTCTGAAGGCATTCACACCAGTAGCCTGCTAGAGGTCATTTTGTAGGCCTCTGGCAGCGCTCATCCTGTTCCACCTTGCACAAAGGAGCAGATACCGGTCCTGCTGATGGGTTAAGGACCTTCTACGGCCCTGTCCAGCTCTCCTAGAGAAACTGCCTATTTCCTGGTATCTCCTCCATGCTCTTGAGAATGTGCTTGGAGACCCAGCAAACCTTCTGGCAATGGCACAAATTGATGTGCCATCCTGGAGGAGTTGGACTACCTGTTTTGAAGGTTGTCTCATTGTTGCCCATCTATTGCACCTGTTGTTAATTTCATTACCACCAAAGCAGCTGAAACTGGTTAACAACCCTGCTACTTAACTGACCAGATCAATATCCCAGGAGTTTAATTGACTTTTGAATTGATGCTATACGCTGATTAAAAAGTGTTCCTTTCATTTTTTAAGCAGTATAGTTATTGATTTAACTTGGACCGATGTAATTATGCACAAATCATACCTGGCTGATGCCCCTGAAAGTTGGAAAATCACTGAAGGAGACAACTTTATTCCAGTGATCGCCATTAGCTTCCGGGATTTGTGTGTTGAGTGGCTGACCTGAAGCAATCTGAGTACAGGAGGTTGTTCGCTCAGCACAGACACCATTCAAAGAATGCAAAGCATTCTCTGATTGGATGAAGTGGGGCGATAATGTCACGCTTTCCACCTCATCCAATTAGAGAACACTTTGCAATCATTCAGAGAATGCAAAGCATTCTCTAAATTGTCTCTAAAAAAACGACTTCCTGTGTTCACAATGCAGATGGGTAACTGCTCAGTACGGGACCCAGAAGCTAGTGGAGATCGCTCATTTAGTGATGTTTGCTTCAGTGATTTACAACCTACAGGGGCATCGGCCACATATGGTATATGCATAGGTACATTGGTCCACACTAGACCAGAGTAACTATGTAAAATTATTCCGTGCCTGAAATGACCAAATGTTCATTCTCATTAAAGGTTGCCATTTACTGTGTGAGCCATTACTAACATGTTCTCATAGAAATACTTGGATAATGGAGAAACATTAACGATAAAGTTCCAACTTTCTACCTTCTACTTTACTAGCAAGCCACCCAGAGTTATCTGGAGTTCTTAAGACTAACTATGCAAATGCAAACTTTTTAAATCATATGCATCTCTTAATCTTGTGTATACCACTTGCTATTGATCCTTTCAATAATTCCTGGCATTGTAGGATGATGGTGGAAGAATGCTTATAGTCTTATGGACCGTACACACGATCTGAAAATCGGATGAAAAATCTCGCTTTCTAAGCGATCGTACGATAATCAGATCGTTAGTACAGAGCTTTTCAGAGCCGACCACAACAGTTCCTCCGATATTATTAGATCGGACAAACACGAAACATTTTCTTGCACGGTGCCCAATCGTACGTTTTCCATTTAATCAGTACAGTTGTCGTCCGAAAATGCAATACAAATACACTGCAACACATGACATCACTTCAGATTTTTTATTCTCTCATACGAGAATTTTCGTGACATTAGTAAACCCTTCTGATCCGATTCGATCTGAGATTAGTATGCGGGAAAAAAAACGGACGATCTGTCGTCCGATTTTCGGATCGTGTGTACGGGGCAATGTTTCGAAAAGTAAGCAAGTGAGCATACGGACACTGAACAAGCAACTCTGCACATACACTAGATTACCAAATATATTGGGACACCTGCCTTTACACGTACATGAATTTTAATGCTATTCCAGTCTTGGTCTGTAGGGTTCAATATTGAGTTGGCCCACCCTTTGCAGCTATAACAGCTTCCATTCTTTTGGAAAAGGCTGTCCACAAGGTTTAGGAGTGTGTCTATGAGAATAGACCTTGTGGACAGCCTTCCCAAAAGAGTTGACTGTGTTATTGCAGCAAAAGGTGGGCCAACTCAATATTGAATCCTACGGACTAGGATTGGGTTGCCAAGTTCATGTGCGTGCAAAGGCAGGCATCCCAATACTCTTGGTAATATAGTGTATATACCTTTACATATACAGATATTTATGCAGGGCCCTTTTGTGACCTAAGAGTCTGTCTGTGCTGCCCATAGCAGGCCAGTGGATTCTTCCTTTCCTTTGCCCCAGTAGCAAAATTACAATTTGAAACAGACTGCTATGAGCAACAGGTGCACTTTTCATCACCTCACCATAAACGTTTACCATGGAATTGTAATTGTATGGTAAACTGGCTTTTACATAGAGCAGTTTTGCGACTGATATTCCTGTCTTTGCACCCAGTGTCTAGATTTGTGAAATACACGGGATATGGTAATGCTGCTGGCTTGCTTGCTGCCAGGGGGCTGCTGGCAGGTGGACGTGGAGAAGGCCGATACTCTGAAGATGAAGACACAGACACAGAAGAGTACAGAGAAGCTAAAGCTAAGTAAGTGTAGCATTCCTCAATTATACAATTGTTTAAAAAGGAGTTTGGGATTTAAAAAAAACAAAGATTTATACTCACATAGGTGGATGCAACTTCGATCTAATGCTGCATCTGTGCCATGCCGGCTCTGCTGTGAGAACTGTGTGATCAAACACCACAGCAGGTCTCAGCTGTCCCCTCCAGCACTCACTGGAGTGCTGGGCTGTGGAAGGGGCAGGAGGGGCTGGCTCAGGCCCTTATCGGATCGCTAAGAGGCTGAGCCAGGTGCCGGTTCAGGCATCTGGGTGGATCCCGACTATATGGTTGGGAACTTTCCCAAGCCTGGACCAGCTGAGAGCTTTAGCTCGCTGTCAGCTGAAAATGGGTCACAGGAGGGCAGAACAAAAGCTGCACTCCTATGATCCATAGGAGAAGTATGGCCAAAAAAGCTTTGGCCATACTACTATTGAAATGAGAACTCTTTGGACTGGTCTTCAACTAGATTCATATGTTCATTCTCCAGCGACTATTTTCCCATGGAGGTCTGAGTCTGCTCAGTGGCTACACAGGCATTTCTTATTTCACTAATAAATAAGACCCAGTCTGCTGGTATGAGGCCCATACAGGAAGTACAACATAATGAACTTTGCAGACTCCATGTATAATACGATAATTTATCATGCTAAACCAGAAATAAAGTGTGTAAAGCAAATCTTTGTTCTCTATTGTAATTGTACAGCATTAATCCAGTGACGGGACGTGTGGAGGAGAAACAGCCCAATCCCATGGATGGCATGACGGACGAGCAGAAGGAATATGAGGCCATGAAGCTGGTCAGCATGTTTGATAAGTTATCGAGGTCAGTTGTTTTCAGATGTATTCAAAATCAGATTATTGATGGTAGTATACAAAGAAGCCACTGGATAGATGCTCCCTCTTATATAGGGCTAAAGCTGTACAGATCATATACTATAGCAAAGGTCCGCTAAAACTGTATGTCTAGGTATTAACCAAATGTACCCCCAAACCATCCCTTTCCCCAAAGCATGTCCCAGCATGTCCCTTTCATAATCACCCTGTTCCTATAGCAACAAACTGCTTGCCTTACTCCTTGTAGTATCACCATGCCTATAACACACCCCCATAAAAATACATTGATTTAAAGGAGTTGTAAAGGCAAAAGGTTTTTTATCTTAATGCATTTTATGCTTTAAGATAAAATACCTTCTGTGTGTAGCAGGCCCCCCAGCACCCCCCAATTACTTACCCTGTGCCCCATCTCTGTCCAGCGATGTCCACGATTCCCTTGGCTGTCTGGTACTCTCCTTCTGATTGGCTGGAGAGCAGCCACGGCGCCATTGGCTCCCGCAGCTGTCAGTCAGTTAGCCAATCAGGGGCGATCGGCAGCTGCATGTCTGAATGGATACACGAAGCTGCAGCTCGGGTGCCCCCATAGTAAGCTGCTGGGCTGCGGGGACACTCATCAGGGAGGGGCCAGGAGCAGCAAAGAGGGCCCCCAGAATAGGAGGATCCAGGCTCCTCTGTGCAAATCCACTGCAACAGAGCAGGTAAATATAATGTTTGTTATTTTAAAAAAAACAGACTTTACAATCACTTTAAACCACATGTGTCAAACAAGGCCCATGGGCTGAATTCGGCCCGTCGGGTCATTTCATGTGGCCCTCGCACCTCTCCGGCTGTGACACCCCCCTCGTCTCTGCTCCTACCTTGTCTCAGCAGTTGGCAGCAGAGAGGAGGACAGAACTCCTGCTACAGATCCTGCACCTCTCTGTGCAGCCGCAGCACCCCCTCGTCTCCACCTCAGCAGACTCCAGCAACTGACTCCTGCCCTCCTCCAGACTCTGCACTTTCTGCTTCTCAGCTCCAGCTTCTTCCTGGCAGCAGCACAAGGTTGGGGGGGTGCACTGTGATGTAAGTGAGGGTGGATGACTCTTGACTTCTAATGGTGGGGGGCTCTTGACATCTGATATAAGGGGGTGGGGGAGTACGACATCTTGTCTTTTGAGGGCTACCATAATGCTGATGCCCACAGTGAAATGAAGTTTGACACCCCTGATTTAAACATACAGTATTTTCAGTGTGATCTTCATTTAAAACAGGGGTCTCCAAACTTTTCAACATAATGACCACATCGTATATTATGCAAATATTCGCAGGCCAAAAAAATTCTGTTTTATAAATGAATAAACGCACTGCATGAAATAACTTCATATCTGAAGCCCACTTCTTTCATATTAGAAGCCCCCCCCCCCATCACTTCAGTGCCCCCTTACATCTGGGTAACCATCAGAGACCAGCAAATCCTGAGTCTGTCTAAGGAAACGCCACTCACCCTACTTGTTGGCCAGATAAAATCTTGTAGTGGGCTGCAGTCTGGAGAATCCTGATTTGGAAATAAACCGTGATAACCGGGTCTCTTTAGGGCAGAATAGGGCCATAGATAAGGTAGCAGCATTGGTCCTTCTACATTTCAGTTGACATGGATATGTTTACAATAAATACTAAGAAGATTCCTCATTTACAGTTATCTGTATTGGCATGGACATCTAGGTTCCCGCCAGTGGGAGATCGCACTGTTGATCCCCGCTGATCCGGTGGATGACAGGTCCGTCTCTGCTCACTGTGCAGGGACGGACCTGTCAGAGCCTCGCTATCCTCTATGGGAGATCAGATGAAAACGGACTGCATGTCCATTTTCATCTGATCCAATCTGCTGGACGGATGGCCAACGTATCGTCATACGTCTGTTTTGAGCGGATCTTGTCGGATCAGATGGCAGACGGGTGTCAGTGGACACATCTCCGCTGACATCCACCTGCCCATAGAAGTGAATGGGTGGCCTGCTCGGATCCGCCTGATGAAATGGACAGGCGGATCCGAGCAGGCCGATCGTGTAAAAAGGGGCCTTATAAATGATCTTTACTTTTATTACTTAAAGCGGTATTAAACCTAAAAGCAAACCTATATTTTATTGCAACTTACCAATTCTTAGTTGTGATGGCTGCATTAGCTAGCCTTTTAGGCTATTTTCACCTGGTTATCCTGCCAGCAAGTCTGTTTTTTGAAATAACAAGCTCTCCTGCACATGTAGCAGTTATAGGGTTGAGACAAACCATTTACTACTCACATGGGTGCTTACAATGATCAGCTTTCATTTATGTAAAACCTCTATCCCATAATCCCTCTGTTAACTAGAGTTTGGCTTTATTTGTTAGTGTCCAAAAGTGTTTCTATTTCTCCTTCCTCCAGAGTGGAGGCACTATAATACAGGAGGGTGTTACTGGCCAGAGAAAAAAGCCTTAAAAAAAAGAAAACTAATGCAGCTAGAAATCTAATGATTGGTAAGGTATAGTATATTACACTGTTGGTTTTGGGGTTAAAGTATAACCAAAGGCATTTTTTCCATTTTGGACAGAGTGGAGCAGGATTAGAACCCCTGGTCAGGTTTTTATTGCTGTTCATATTGCCTTTGGGGAGATTCACCCTCTCTATTTATCCTGTTTACTGTTTTTATTGAAAGTGAAAGTAAAAGAAAATCCCAAATTTTCGGTTGACATCAGAAAAGTAGTAGAAGGGAAATCTTCCAATGGGGACACCCTGGGATTCCATCACTTTGGAGGGATTTCCTCTTGCTTCCTGTTTTGGCTTTGGGACCAGAAGTGAAGGGAAATCTTCCCAACAGAACACAGATGGCAAAAATAAACCTTCCTTACTCTATCCAGAATGGAAAAAAGTTTTGCCTTTAGTTGCATTTTAAAGTGGTAATAAAGCCTAACTGTAATTATTCTTAAAAATGTTCCATTAGGGTCCTTTTACATTGGCGAACCGCCCGGCGGACTCCGCTTTGCTCAGCGGGGGATTGCTCCGCTTCTCCCCGCTGAGCAGGTGGATGACAGGTCTGTCTCCGCTCACTGTGCTGAGATGGACCGGTCAGAGCCCCGCTGTCCTCTATGGGGAGAGATCGGATGAAAACGGGACCGCCTGTCTGTTTTCATCCGATCTGCCAGACAGATGGAAAATAGGGTCTGTCACGGACAGGATCGGATCAGATAGCAGCGGGTGTCGTAGGACATGTCATAGAAGTGAATGGAGGATCCAATCAGGTCTGCCTGAAAATCTGACAGGTGGACCTGATCAGAAAGCCCGTGTGAAAGCCCTCCTCCTACCTATACTGCATACCCTGTATGAAAAAGATCTGTGTACTTACCTTTGTTTAATCTGCTCCGGTCACATCATCCTGCAGCTCCGGCTCCTCTGTGTAGGGGGAGTGCTTAACAACGACTGTCAATTCCAGGAGCCGTGACATCACCCATAGGCTTCTATGGCTCAGCCATTATTGCTCCTCTCACTGACATGGGGGAGGCGGAGCTCTTGGATCACCTGACTAGACCTTAAAAATAGGTAAGAGCACTGGTCTTTTTTTATACAGATGATAGGCAGGAGTCGGGGGAGGGAATTTTTTTAAGGATAGTTAGACTGCTTTCACATCATCAAAAACGCATTTTTGTTTTTGATGCTTTTCCAGTGCATTTTCTGGGTGGATATTACCCATTATGCACCTGTTAAACTTGGACATATGACTCAAAAAACGCACCAGAAACACAACACAGGTGCACTTTTGATGCATTTTTGCTTACTTTCCTTTTAGTTTCTATTGGGACCTGCGTTTTTGGTATGGTTTTGAAAACCGCACCAAAGATGCTGCAGGCAGGACACAGCATCTGCAGAGCAGTGGTGTGAAGAGTCCCATAGGATTTAAAGGGGAACCTTTTTCCAGCATCCATGTGTCAGGGCCCTCAGGCTTTCCTTCCACAAAGGGAGAAGGAGTGGGCAGGCAGGCTAGGGATGGGCTGTTGTGTTGACCAAAGTTTGATTAATAGTAGCTGTTCTCTTTAATCAAAACTGTGCTTTTTTTGTTTTGTTTTCTCGGAGAAGGGAACAGATCATCCAACCAATGGGAGTAATGTCTGATGGGAGGCTGGAACCTTTAGATGAGTCTGCTCAGAGAATGCTACAGCAACAGGAGTCCTCTGACCTGGAGACTGACTCGGACTAAACTACCTAAGCTGAAAGGGAGCACGGTCCAGAATCCGAGCCAAGCAGAGGTCACATCGGAGCAAGAACAGTTATCCAGACACCATAAACCACAAGGGATATTAAACCTAGCTTACTGTAGATGTATCTGAGTCCTCCGCTGTAGGACGGTCACTGGGACACTTGTAGTGTAACACGTTCCCTTTAGAGACTTCCGCTGCTTAGGACAAGGAGATGTGAAGTTCCAGCTGTCGGAAGGCCCAGACTTTGAGTTCTAGGTGCTCTCCTTGGGGTGTCTCTTTTCAGATTGAAGGTGGTCTTACAATCTGCAGAAGTCCAAGGAAGCAAGCAGAAAGAACACGCTAACCACTGGAGGGCACTGTTACAGCACACAGAGCTTCCTTTGTACTCTGACTCCGAAGGATGGGGTGAATATTGCCCGTAGGGTTTATCTGCTCACTGTGCAGGTTGAAAGTTTTGGTTTTCAAACGGCTGCAGTACAAATTTGTAGACCGCAGCACATTCTGATGAATGACATGGTAGAAAGGGCATTATTTTCAATCTTTTTAAAGCTGTTGTTTCTCTGTTCTTTACTACCGTATCCCAAACTTGACCTCCAGAACCACTTACAGCTACAAATGAATAAATGGGTAAACAAAGCATAATATCACCTATACAAATCCGAAATGAAACTGCTTTTATTGCCCCCTAGAAAAAAACAAGCCTTTATTCTTTACAGTGCGGGTGTAGCCTCACTGCAAGGAGTAAATGCTTGTTTATGTCTAGGGGAACATAATAGCACCGCTTTTACTTACCTGATCCTCCACTCCCTTGACAAACAATGCTCCCCTATGGTCGGGCAATGAACTGTTCCTTAGGGTCGTTTACATCCAATGCAGTGCTATACTCCCAGCATCATACTTGATGATGTCAGAGACACCTGATCGCTGGATTGTGGGGAAGAAATGGCTGCAGAGAAAACAGTGTGAAGGAGCAGGTAAGTAAAACTGCTTTACTCAGCTTTTAAGCCCCACTCTAGGCACAAAGTAAATGCTCTTGCAGTAAGCCCCCCCCACCCCCCCACACACACACACTCACTGCAAGGGTTAAATGCTCGTTTTTCTTCCTAGGGGGTATTGGGAACGTCACTCACACACACACACCCCCCCACC
>BLSH010319159.1:1658615-1679355 GCA_018402905.1 Glandirana rugosa | reverse complement strand
CGTAGTTACTGCACCGGCTCATCCGCCTCGGGGTGTACCCGTGTGAGTTAAAGTTATCACTGTCACCCACTCCCCTCTACTAGGGACCGGACGACAGTGTTCCTCCAGCCTCCCTCTTCTCCGTCTACGACTTGTACAACATGGGATTTATATCAACATTGTATAAGTCTTTTCACTTTAATAGGAAATTGGTGAACGGCTGGCAGTTGGCGTCCAACTGCCGCTGTTCTACCGAGAGGACCCGTTTGGCGGCAGCGCCAGTGACACAGGCCCCTCCCGGTCCCTCGCCCATGCCGCCTGAGCTAGAGGCGGCCGATGGGCGCTACGGGGGGGGGGCCTCACTTTCTTGCCTCCAGGCACATTAACGGAGATCGGTGTTTATTTACACGGACCTCCGTTCTTTCACTCCGGGGGGGGGGCATCGCGGGTAGCCGGCGGAGATCGAGTCCGCCGTACCCGCTCCCTGGCCCTCCCCGGACACAGTGACCGCGACGGCGGTTTGCCCAGGAGAGCCATCTTGTCGCCGTCAACCTGCGGTTGACGGTCGGCAAGTGGTTAAAGGATAATTTCACTTTTCTGAATATGTTACAACTATATTTAGGGTACAACATGTTCAGCATCTGCCTCTTCTCCCTCCGACCTCCTTGTGACAGCAGGCCAGGGATCATCTCCCCTCACCCACTGTCACTATTGAAATTGAGTGTGCCCATGTGGGGCTCCGCCTACTCGGCCACGTCATTGATGCAAAGATCCCTATGAATCAATGAACTTCAACTACTGCCAGCCTTTGCGGATGTTGGCTTGTAGTTCTCAATAACTACCAGGGTGCTGTTGAGCATTCTAGGTCATTCATTGAGCTTCCTGTCATTCAGTAACAGCCTGCCCGTATCAGAGGTATGGGCACACAGCCTGTAGGTGCCTGGCATTACACCCACAGTCTTTTAATCACAGTTGCAATGCTTTACAGGCTCCTAAAAAAATAATAATAAATACACATTTTTTGCAAAAAATTTTTTTTTTTTTTTTTTTTTTTGTAAAGGTGAACTTATCCTTTTAAGGTGCTCCTTATAGAGGAGCTGTAGGCTCGCCCCAAAAACTGAAAAGTCTGCAGCTATAAATACTGTAGCTGCTGACTTTTAATATAAGGACACTTGTCTGTCCAGGGATCCAGCGATGTCCTCACTAATTCTTCAGTTGGGTTTGGGTGCAGGCGCAGGTAAATCAAGTAAGCGAAACAGGGCTTCACAGCCAGTTTCCCACTGAGCATGCACGAGACGCGCTGTGCCTTCTGAATGGTCTCATAGTCTTCTGGGACCTGTGAAGCCTGGGGGGGCATGAATCTCTGGCTCAGATCGCCTTGGCGTGTCAAAACAAGGTACCTGCTCCCCCCCCCCCCCCAAAAAAAAAGTGCCAAATGTGGCAGTGGAGGAGGGGGGTGGTGCAAACAAGCAGAACTTCCCTTTTGGGTGGAGCCCCCTCGTTAAAGAGACACACACCTGCCTCCTCCACATATAGTAAAGGGTTAATAGCCCTGCATTGTACATGATGGCACTGAGGGGTTGCCTACAACTTGGAGTACCAGATGGAGAGGAGGAAAGCACGGGGGGGGGGGGGGGGGGGTGTAAGGGGTAAGGTAGGACATTTTCATCTCCCTCTGGATGTAATGAGCATTTAACCCTTGCAGAGTTTTTTTTGTGTTTTTTTTTTCCCAGCCCCAGAGTTAAGTTTTAAAATACTTAATATGTGGCTACCTTTGACTTCACTACTTTTTCAAACTCTGATCTGGGAACATCCAGACTTGAAGCAAATAGATTCTGGTGTCAGTTAAGACCAGGACCCTGTGATGTAAGGCCATGATACTCAACACCTCTAGTTCAGAGACCAAGAGGCGGGTGAATTAGAATTGGGGGGGGGCAAGAGAATTACTGTCAGTGATACTTTGGGTTCAGTTTCGGAAACCCTGCCTGAAAACCTGGCTATCTATTTTATCCTGATTAATTTCCGGAGTGCAACCGGATTCAAGCAGTCTGCAAGAAGAACTGTCTGTATGGCTCAAAGTCCTCCTTCATTTCTGATTCAGTGGTAGAATTAAAAGGAACAATTTTTTGGTTGCAATGGATTAAGCAGATTGGCTTCTTCATTTTATACACATTGATAAATAAGCCTGAGACTTTAGTTGTCACACAACATGGTAGCAAAGCCAAACATAGCAATGGCGCATTGCTAAGCTAGCCATACATTGCTAGAATTTCTTAGGAAAGCTGTCATTTTTGAAACTTTCGTTTGATTTTGTAAGGGTTAGTGTGGACAAATCGACGACCACTTTTGATCATATTGACCAGGAAATCTTTCTTGTTTTTTTATCTGATCAAATGATATTCTTCCAGTGAATCTGATTCCTTTTTGGAATCACATTCACTTCCATCCATTGCAAAATCAAGTCCTAAAATTACCAACATTTTCCTCACCGTTGAATGAAAGTTTTAAAGACTTGCATGCAAAATGTGTATAGTCACTGACTATATTATCAAATGCTCTAAAGGACCATTATCATGTGAATGTTCACAGGAAAATCTAACAGTGTGTGGCTAGCCAGAATCTGTTATAAAGAAGCTTGGAACCCCTAGAATGTTATAATCATGATGGATGAACGTACATGTAAGAATTTTATTTAATGTCTGTGAAGGATTAGTAAAATTGCATAGACTATTATTACACTGTTATTTTCTGTCTAGATTAGCTCAGAAAGGAGAAAACTGTTATAAACAAAGAACCAACAATATCAAAGATAATTTAAACACGAGTTAAAATATGTAGTGTATTATCTATTTTATAAAATAGCCAGATATTTCACTTTGTGCTTGTGTTTTTTTCTTTTACATCTGTGGCAAAGAAACTAAATGGATTTCAAAATGTTGGGAGACCAAATATCTATATTTTAAAGCAGCACCACCACTTAAATATAAGAAGATAGTCTGCCCTTCTGTTCTATATGAATGGCACTCTGTAGCGTGGCACAAAAAAATTGTAGTTAGAGGAAAAAAAATGTGAAGGCTATTGTAGTCCTAGCCCAGTGGTCTCCAAACAGCAGCCCTCTGCTTGATCCAGCCCTGGGGGCATAATTCCTCCCACTGTTATAAACAGTGGAGCACAATTCCTTGCAATGACACCAACAGTGGGGCCCTATTCCTCCCACTGACACCAATGATGGGTCCCTCACTATTCCTCTCACTGACACCAACGATGGGGCCCTCACTATTCCTCCCACTGACACAAACGATGGGGCTCTCACTATTCCTCCCACTGACACCAACAATGGAGCATAATTCCTTCCACTGATACCAATAATGGCACTATTCCTCTTACTGAGCTTAGGCACTGTCTTTTTTTTTTTTTTTTTTTACTCCTGCTGACCACCAAGCCCGAGGTTTTCCTTACTCACACAGATGCTGGGACATTTTCTACTCTCACTATCCATAATCATGTCCTTCTGAAATCTGAAGGACTTTGTTTAGAAAGTTTGGAGCCCGCTGCTCTAGACTAATGGTAAAGTTAAGCAGCCCTTTATGCCACATGAAGGAAAGCAGTGCATGTAGACCACCTTCCATGTAAAGAAACCAAAGTCTAAAAGCTGTCTGCTGTACCTTGATTCAACCAAAGGCTGTTGATTTAAGCAAACCAAATAGAAAAAAAAGACATTTTACTGTAAATAATAATCTAGATCACTATATAGGATTTATATAGCGCCAGCAGTTTACGCAGCCCTTTTTAACTTGAGGGTAGACAGTACAAATACAATACACTTTAGTACAGTAGGAATCAGAGGGCCCTGCTCGTTAGAGCTTATAAGAGGGTTCCTAAGAGGGATGGTCAAGAGATGCAAGAAGTACTAACTGTGGGTGATGTGCTGATGGAGAAAATAAATGTATAGTTAGGTGGGGGCCAGATAGGCTTTTCTGAAGAGATGAGTTTTCAGGGATCGTCTGAAAGTAGACAAAGTAGGAGAAAGTCAGACAGATTGGGGTAGAGCATTCCAGAGGATGGGAGAGGCTCAGAAGAAGTCCTGGAGGCGAGCATGGGATGAGGTGACAAGGGAGCTAGAGAGCAGGAGCTTTTGGGAGGAGTGAAGAGGATGATTTAGTTGGTATTTTGAGGCCAGGTTGTGGATGGCTTTGTAAATTACAGTTAGTATTTTGAATTGAATTCGTTGGTTAAGTGGCAGCCAATGGAGGGATTGGCAGAGAGGGGTAGCAGACGCCAAGCGTTTTGTAATCTATACTATTTATCTCTGGAGTTTTTTTTGTAGGGGCTTTTTTTTAATAGTAATGCTTTATTTAGAATTGTCTGATACAAAGGCAAGAAACTTGAGATGTACAGTAGGATACAAAAATTATAACAAATTCATGGTCTGAAGAAGGGAAGGAGGACACCAAATCCAAAGATCCCCCAAGATCTACACAATGAGTTAATCTGGTAAACAGCAAAGTGGGTCGCTGAGGCAAGCATTGGGAGTTTGAGGTAGGCTTAAGTTGTCTTAAGTTGTCTCAAGTCCCAGAATAAAAAATAGTTTAAAAGACATAAGGGAGAAACATGGCTAGAAAGGGGGAGAGATGCCAAAAGAAGTGTAAAGGCTGGTGGGGCAGAAGGGAAGGTGTCCAACCAGAGGGAGGCAGCCCATGATGTAAAGGGGGCCTTTAAAGTAAAGCTATACTCTGGACAAAAAGCAAATGTTTGACATGAACTAGAATCAATCCCTCCATGTGAAATGCATGAGCCTGGTAATTAAAAAGGACGCAGGATTAACACACCATAAAGTATACATGCATTTAAAGTGGAACTTTGGGCAAAACTTTTTTTTTTCATTTGTATAGCGTAAGGGAGGATATAACCCTTGTCAGATTTTTTTTTTTTTGCCATCTGTGTCCCCATGGGGGAGATTTCCCTTTACTTCCTGTCCCATAACCAAAACAGGAAGTGAGAAGAAATCCCTGCAAATGAAGGGAATTCCTTGGGACTCCTCAAGTCTCCCGAACTAGTGTCCCCATTGGAACATTTCCCCTCTATTACTTTTCTGAGTACAACCCAAAATTTGGAATTTTCTTGTTCTTTCAATGATAATGGTAAAGAGGACAATTAGAGAGAGTGAATCTTCCTAATGGGCACAGACAGCACTTAGGAAAAAAAAGGGATTTTATTAAGAACTTACCGTAAAATCCTTTTCTCCGAGTTCACTGACAGACGCAGCCCTTCATTGACAAGTGGGTTTATACTACTAGGAGTAGACTAGGCAAATAGAAAAAAAGCAAGCTGACCCCTCCCAGGGGGCCGTCCTCACCATAGCATATAACACCCCCCCCTGCTCTGCATAGCATATCAGTTCGTAACAAGCTGTACAAACGCAACACAGAGGGGTGGGTGCTGCGTCTGTCAGTGAACTCAGAGAAAAGGATTTTACGGTAAGTTCTTAATAAAATCCCTTTTTCTCTTATGTTCACTGACAGACGCAGCCCTTCATTGACAAGTGGGGATATCCCAAAGCAGTGTCATTCAAGAGGGGTGGGTAAACAACAACTGTACCCAACAGAATCCTCTCAGGAGGCGCCAGCCGCGCCTACACCGCCGCCTGTAAAACTTTGCGGCCAAAAGCAGCATCCGTAGATGCTGACACATCAACTTTGTAAAACGTAGCAAATGTGTGCACCGAGGCCCAAGTAGCCACCTTGCACACCTGGGACACCGAAGCCTGGTGTCTGAAAGCCCAGGAAGTGCTAACTGCCCTGGTGGAATGAGCCATGGCTGGAAAAAGGGGGGACTTTGCCCCGAACAGTATACGCATGGGTCACGGCCCGTCTGATCCAACGGGAAACAGTAGCCAATGAGGCCGCCAACCCTTTGCTCGGTCCTTCCGTCAGCACAAACAACGCATCAGACTTCTGAAAGGAAGCTGTAGCTGCCAAATACAAAGCCCTTACGACATCCAAAGAATGTAATTCAAATTCCTTGGAATGCGGCGGGTGCGGACACAATGAAGGGAGAACAATATCCTCATTAATGTGAAAAGAAGAGCCCACCTTCGGTAGAAACGAAGGGGAAGGTCGCAAGACCGCCTTGTCCTTATGAAGGACCAAGTAGGGAGACTTGCAGGACAACGCTGCCAACTCAGACACCCGCCTAGCGGATGTAATGGCCACCAAGTACCCGAACTGGGAGGCCGAGCAGCCTTACCGTCCAGTGGGAGAGGCAGAGCCTCAACTCCAGCACATTTATTGGAAGGCGGGATTCCTGCGCCGACCAACAGCCCTGGGCAGACAGCTGCCCCAGGACCCCCCCGCCCCCAGCCCGATAGGCTGGCGTCCGTCGTGACTATCGACCAATTCAGGGGGAGAAAAGACTTCCCCAACGTTAGAGCCGGGGCCCGAAGCCACCAGGTCAACGATCCTCTGGTCTGATGATCCAATCTGATCAGCTGGTCCAGGGACAGCGGAAACTTGTCCCACTGTGACAGAATCCCTTGCTGTAGGAGCCGAGTGTGACTCTGGGCGTAAGGTATCGCCTTGAAGGCTGAGACCATGAGTCCCTACACCCGCATACAGAACCGTAAGGAGGACCACTGGCGTGACAGCAGGGTTTGCACCGCTGCTTGCAGGGTTAGTAACTTGGCCGGAGGAAAGAACACCTTCGCCTGCTCTGTGTCCAGAATCAGACCCAGATATTCCAGTCGACAGGACGGGGTCAACGTCGACTTCTGCAGGTTGATCAGGCAGCCGAAGTCTTTCAACGAGGCCATGGTGATAGCCACATTCTCCTCCAGGGCCGAAGCAGACTCCGCTCGCAGGAGTAAGTCGTCGAGGTATGCTACCACCGCAATGCCTCTCTGCCTCAATAGCGCCAGCACCGGAGCCACCAGCTTGGTGAACACCCGAGGAGCCGAGGCCAGACCGAAGGGAAGTGCCACAAATTGGTAATCTAGATCCCCCACCGCAAAGCGCAAAAAACACTGGTGCCGGGGACAAATGGGAACATGGAGATAAGCGTCCCTGATATCCAGCGACGCCATGAAGTCCCCTTGGTGCAGGGCGGCCACGACCGACCGGACAGATTCCATCCTGAATTTTCGCGCCCTCACAAAGTGGTTTAGCGCTTTTAGATCCAGAACTGGCCTGACCCCACCCTTTTTGGGCACCACAAAGAGGTTTGAATAGAAGCCGCGGAACCTTTCCAGTGGAGGTACCGGCACAATCACCCCTTGTTTGGAGAGCGTCTGAACAGCCCCTAGGAGAGCCTCTCGACGCCCCTGATGGAGTCTCAAGTTCGATGGGAAGAACCTGTCTGGGGGTAGAGTGCTGAACTCTATCCTGTGGACACCACTTCCTGCACCCACCGGTCGAAAATGCGGGCAGTCTACCTGTCCGCGAACCCCAGAAGTCGGCCCCCCCACCCGAGAATCGGGTGGGGGCAACTCATCATGCCGAGGAGGACTTTTCCTCCGTCTTTTCGCTCTTGCACTGCCAGGGCCGTTTACCGGACCCCGAGGCAGACTTGCCGGGCCTTGAGCCCTTGCCTGCTGCATCGGGCGCACAAAAAAACCTCTTCTGACCCGAAGAAGCAGGACCCTGCTTACGGTGAAATTCCCGCCGCCTGGGCTCCGGGAGAAAGGTACTCTTCCCCCCGGTGAAATCCTTAATGATTTCATCCAACTGTGCCCCAAAGAGCCGACCACCCTGAAAGGGAAGATCCGTGAGGCCCTTTTTAGAAGCATGGTCACCAGACCAACAGCGTAACCACAGCACCCGTCTGATAATGACTGCAAAAACAGACATCTTAGAAAGGATGAGAAGCGGGTCCAAAGCTGCGTCACACAGGTACCGAAGACCCTGTATCAGATGGTCCGTCCGCTGTGACACCTCAGGCGAGCACCCGCAGCTCAACTCATTGTGCAACTCAGTCGCACACTCGGTAAGGGATTGTGCCACCATGGCTGACGCCAGAGCTGGTCTCATGGCTGACTCCGCCACCAAGAACAGTGCCTTGGATACCGCCTCCGTCCGCCGGATCCTTAAAAGAGGGAGACCCCTCCAAGGGGATGGTCGTTGCCTTATTCAGGCGAGCCACCAAAGGGTCCACTGCGGGGGATGCTGTTAGAAGACGGAGCGCGGGGGGTTAATAGCATTTGGTTGTTGTTTCCTCTAATCCTTAGAGGAGCAGCTCTATTTAAACTTCCTGCTTCCTGTAGCAAATGCTGTCGGATCTACAACCTGCACCCGTCCTTCCTGAGCAGCTTGTGCCTGATTATCCCTTCCTGTCTCCTGTTCCTGTGACCCGGCTTGCCCGACCTTGTCTGAACTCCGCCTGTACCGACCCTTGGCTTGCTTACGACCACCCGATTGTCTGATCCTTCTGCACTTCTGCTGTCAGCCTGTTAACGAACTCTGCCTGTACCCGACCATCCGCCTGCCTGCTCCTTTTGTACTTCCTAGCCCGCCTGTTGCCGACCCGGACTGTACGACCACTCTGCTGTCTTGCACGAGTCCCAGTGGACCTACACACACCACCAAGTGTTCCTGTCCAACCCTCGTGCCCCTCTGTGCTCCTGAACTCCCTGTTTGCTCTATTAGGGGTTCTCGAACCAGGGCCGCAAGAGAGGTTACCCCTGCAGAAGTCAGACTCGTCCTCCAGGTACGTGACAGATGCCCACTTCTTCACAAAACTAATTGATCACCTAAGAATTGATTGACCCTAGGGGACCGAGGTGGCTTAAAAGACCCACAAACGTAGGCAGTCTCCTGCGACTCCCCGGCTTGGTCCAGTCGCAAGGACACACGGATATTGGTGATCAGGGAGGCCACCAGCGCCCTCTCGCACGCTACCGAGGCCCCCTGGTCTTCCTCACGATCCGAGGGCTCCAGTTCACCATCTGAGAGCCCTACGGGGGTCCCCGTGACCACTGAGGCCCCTTCTGGTTCCGAATCCTCACCTGAGGAAGGAGGGGGTGGACGCTTTTTAGGCACCCCCTCGGCACGGCACCTCCCGGGGGAAAAATTCCCCCAATATGGACCTTAGCTGATCCAGGGAACCAGAGATCCCAGTGCAGGTTGTGCTTCCACCGACTCCTCCTGGGAAGAACCCGCAGGTTCAGCCGCCACTACGCCACCGGAACACTGCTAGGCCAAATAGGCCCTGACACCCCCACAATGCAGCCCCACCACTGCTCCACAAAGCAACCGGGAGACACCCAGGAGGCCTGCACCCACCGCTACCAACACGCCAGGGAGAGCCCTGCTATACTTGCTGTGTAAAATTGCCTTTCAAGTGCTGCGTCCCAGTAGGAGTACTTTGACCACCAGTCAGGAGCCTACGCCGCCCTGTGCCTTCCACGCTGTCCCAGATGGAAAGAGGAAGACGCGGCGTCAGCTGCACGTTTTCATCCACAGGCACATCAAGCATGGCCGCCGAGCGGTCACAAGAGGCCAAAGCCTGTCACACAGGCCGTGACTACGGCAAAATGGCCGCCGGTCCACCACTAGAGGCCAAAATAGCCCCAAAAATGTCCGCGGCTACGGCAAAATAGCGGTTTGAGCGCGGGGTGCGGTTCAGGGGGAGGGGGGTGTAGGAGGGGGCGCCAAAACAAACAGGGGGACCTGTCGCCCTAGAAACCCTCCACCGGCCAGCCTAGTCTGTCAAAACGCCCAGCCGCCTCCCCGCACCTCTAGGGGGGGGTCACTCACCAATCCAACGGGCGCAGCGGGTAGCCACTCGGTAGCAGACCTTCCTCCCATCTGATGGGAAGGGATGCTGCAGGCCAAGCGCCCCTGGACGCGAGCACAGCCCGGTCACTGGACGCAAGTGGGGGTCACCCACTAGCCTCAGGCACGGAACGGGTACGATGCGGCGGACCCCGCCAAGGCTAAGGGTAGCTCGCATCGGTCGGCCGTGCTGGGGAAGTTTCAGAATTCGGGATATCCTCTATGCCCCAGCCGGCTACTTGATAGCAGTCTTCATCAGATAGCTTGAAAGCCCAAAGAAGAAAAAATCTGGGGAACCGCAGGTCCCAGCAGGGAACCAGGTCTAACTCCTTGCACTAGGCATAATAAAACTGATATGCTATGCAGAGCAGGGGGGTTATATGCTGGAGTGAGGGCGGCCCCCTGGGAGGGGTCAGCTTGCTTTTTTTCTATTTGCCTAGTCTACTCCTAGTAGGATGTGCATAAACCCCACTTGTCAATGAAGGGCTGCGTCTGTCAGTGAACGTAAGAGAAACATTAAAATAAGTGCCTAAACTGTTTAAAATCCAGCGATACACTGTCTCACCCTGCTCTGTTTTTTCAGTACTGTGCTAAAAACGTAGAGGCTGATCTGCTGCTAGCCTAAAGAGTTACTGCTGTTCAGGGGCTCTGGGCTTCAGCAAAATGTCAGCCTCCAGCAAGAAGAAACAGGAGCAATGCTGGAGGCAATTTACTATACACTAATTTTGGCAGTATAATTATTAACCACTTCAATACTATGCACTTATAACACTTCCCTACCAGACCAATTTTCAGCTTTCAGTGCTGTTGCGCTTTGAATGACAATTGCGTGGTCGTGCGACGCTGCACCCAAACAGATTTTTTATCATTTTGTTCCCACAAATAGAGCTTTCTTTTGGTGGTATTTGATCACCCCTGCGGTTTTTATTTTTTGTGCTACAAATAAAAAAAGACCGAAAATTTTGAAAAAAAAAAAAAAAAGCTCTATTTTTGTCACAAATAAGTGAATTTTCTCCATCACTGGTGGGCACTGATGAGGCTACACTGACGGGCACTGATTTGGCAGTACTGATTGGCACTGATGAGGCGGCACTCCTGAGGTGGCACTGATGATGAGGCACTTATATGCAGCAATGATGAGCACTGTTAGGCGGCACTGATAATCAGCACTGACGGGTACTGATAGGTGGCACTGATATACAGCACTGACGGGCACTGATATGCAGCACTGATTGACTCATAAGCAGCACTGGGCACTGATAGGTGGGCACTGGTAGGTGGCAATGGTGGGCACTGATATGTGGCACTGGTATGCATTGATAGGGGCACTAATAGGGGCACTGGTGGGCGCATATACTGATAGGGGCTCATTCCCTGGTGGTCTAGGGTGGCACTGCCATCCACATTGGGCACTATGCCTCTTACCTGGTGGTCTAGGGGGGTCTCCCTGGTTGTCCAGATCGGCTCCCTGGTGGTTCCTGGTCGGCTCCCTGGTGGTCCTGGGTGGGCACATCCCTGGTGGTCCCAGGGCAGGCTCCCTGGTGGTCTAGTGTGGCGATCCGAGGGGGGGCTGTGCTGATAAATCATCAGCACAAACCCCCCTGTCAGGAGAGCAGCCGATCGGCTCTCCACTCCTCAGGTCTGCAGACCTGAGTACAGGAAAGCTGATAAACAGCTTTCCTGTGTTACACTGTGACCAGCCATGATTGGTCACGGCTGATCACATGGTAAAGTGCTTCGGATCGAAGCGCTTTACTGAGATCGGTAATGCGGGGGGTCAGGCTGACCCCCCTCACCACCGATCGTCGCGATGTGCGCCCCCCCAGGGCGCGCAGCGACATGTTATCCTGAGGACGTCATATGACGTCCAGTCAGGATAACTGAACTACTTCCCGGCCGTCATTCTGCATACGACGGTCGGGAAGTGGTTAATGTATGTTCCTTGTTAAAATACATCATTTTGTATCACGTTGTTATGGGTAAATTTCCGCATCCCTGTAATATGTGTTTAGTCCACAAAGCAACAGTCCTCACCTGAAGACTGCCCCCGCCCCCTCTACTGTGAGACATCCAATATTCCTTAGTCTCAGTCATGCTTTTAAAGGATAGTCAAGCCCAAGATCAAAAATGTAATTTATTGTAACCCTTAGATGTGGCGGGCTGCCTTCCTTTTTCTTTTTTTTTTTTATTAAGCTAAGGATGTTTTCAGCAGGTAAAGTACTAAATACTTATTGGTCTTTCCAGGAATGTAGTCCTTGCCACTTCCTGTGAGCTGCACAGAAGAATATCTTCCTTCCTAGCTATCTTCTGTAAATGATCAATTGGCCTGTGCCCTATGTAATGGAAATGAAGAGCTGCAGACATGTTTGTAGTCCTTATCAGGAGAGCGGCCTAGGGTGATAACCATGGTTCCCTCCATAGATACAGTGGCAGAGATGTTGCCACCCGGGGACAGGAAGTATGTAAATTTCAGTTTAAACAGGGGGAAAAAAAAATAAAAATAGTGTTACTAAACCCAGGACCCTGCATTCACTATATCTGGTCTTACACCGTACACAGAACATGAAAATGCAATTATGGGAAATATATACTGCTAAATACCTTTTTTCATCAACAGTATATAGCAGTCTTGTTTCTTCTATCAGTGTATGGTTAAAGCTTGAAGGAGGAGTTTTCGTTCTACTCTGACTGTCCTATGAGGCTGCAGGACCCCTGACCCTCAGGACAGTTCTGATTGGCCCTGTGCTGATCACACGCACCGTTCCAAGAAAAAAAAAAAACTCTAGCAATACACCCCAAACTGAGCATGTGCATAGTGACTCCAAAGGCTCTGTCTTATCAGGAGCTGGATTGGGGACAGTGGAAGAAGGGAAGGATTAGAGAAGATAGGGTCAAACAGCCTTTTTACACAATGCAGAGGATTAACCCCGTAGGTTTCACAGTGAGTGTAAAAGCATGCTTTACTGCATATACAGACTGATTTGACTTTTGTGGGTTTAGTAACTTTTTAAATCTAGATTCACACCTGAACTACATCCATAGGAAACTATGGACTATAGTGAGTTTCTGCAAACTGCAAAACACGGTAAAAAAAATGCATAGGTGTGAATCTAGACTAAGAAACCTAAAAAAAATAGAATATGCATGCAGCCACCATACCAAGGACTAGTAAGCTGCAATAGATGACATTTTTGGTTATGGGTTTAATCCAGCATTAAAGTGGTTGTCAACCCGTGACAACCACTTTAACCTACAGGTAAGCCTATAATAAGGCTTACCTATAGGTGCCCTGCATATCTCCCAAACCTGCACGGTTTAGGAGATATGCAGTGTTTTGCGATGTGCCTACGTCAACGGGCACATGCGCAGTGAAGAAACGGCCTCTGTGGGATGGCTAAGACACCTGTGGACATCACTGGAGAGAGAAGGGGCTCCGGTAAGTGATTGGGGGGTGCTGGGGAGGCTGCTACACATAGAAGGGCTATGCATAGACGGCATTAAGATAAAAAACATTCTGCCTTTACAACTCCTTTTTTTAATCCAGAAATATGTTTATTAAAGGAATAACAAAGCAATACAAGTTGCCAGCACTACATCCAACTGTAATTATACCATATTAGCCATCAACATCTCATCAGCATATCACCAGAAGACATATCCATAATTCGCAACATATCATGAACTTATATATGTGTACAGTCAGCTCTTCACACCACGTTAATCCCAAGCAATCTATCCATGACCATATCCGCCGGAGCAAGCCCCGGCACATCTAGCCACGGTGCCCAAATTCTTTAATATTTAGCCAAACTTCCACCGGATTGATATAGGAATTTTTCCATTCTCAGTGTCACCCCAGTGTTTCTAACCCATTCCTTAATTTTAGGGGGTTCTTCAGAATTCCAATATATCATGATTAGTTTCCTTGCCTGAAATAGTACCCTATGAACAGCCTCCCTGACTTGTGGTTCCCAGTCATATTCCTCCAGTGTGCCCAGCAAACAGGTCCTTGGTTCCAAGGGAAGAGTTGTCTTGAATACCATATTCATTTTGTCAACTACACTTTTCCAATATGTGTGGAGCTTCGGGCATCTCCACAGCATATGGATGAGATCCCCATGATCCATCTTACATCTCATACAGGTGGGTTCCATTTGTAGTTGCATCTGGTGGAGCCTATGGGGAGTATAGTATACTCTGTATAATATGTACAATTGATTAAGACGTTATGTTACATTTAAAGAGCATATACCAACTGCCTGAAAAGCTTCCTCCCACTGGTCCCCGTCCATCTGACCAACATACTGTTCCCACCTTTCTTTCATTTTTCAAAGGGTGTTGCTTCAGATAAGCCTGTAGGATTCTAGCATAGCACTGTGAAATAAGGCCTTTAGAGGAATCCGCCCCTCTAATGAGGTCAAATATGGGGTCAGGGATAGGTGCCATTCAGGAGAGTCACTTTGTGCTCTAACGCCA
Source organism: Glandirana rugosa (assembly GCA_018402905.1). Classification (NCBI taxonomy): domain Eukaryota; kingdom Metazoa; phylum Chordata; class Amphibia; order Anura; family Ranidae; genus Glandirana; species Glandirana rugosa. The sequence continues at coordinate 1,665,136 of BLSH010319159.1, read as the reverse complement.
TGTTGTAATTGAAGGTATAGAAAATACATTGATTTGGGAATTTTATATTGTTGTTGTAAAACCTCGAACGTCAGCATCCTCCCATTTAGAAACAGTTGGCTAAGGTGAGTTACCCCATATTTCTTCCACTTCGCCCCATGCTGCAGTTTAGCCAGCTCTAAGTATGTGTCATTATTCCATATGGGACTAAATTCTGTAAAGCTGGTCACTTTCTGCATATATTTTGTTTTGTTCCATATTTGTTGGAAGAGCATAGGTAGGGTATTTTTTATTCGGTAAGCTGAAGGCCTGAGCTTCTAAATGGGATGAGACTCCTCTTAACCGTATGTTCCATTACAGCCTGGGTGGAGCTATGGAGCTACATCCCCCCCCCCCCGTTTCCCCCAGTCGAGGCATAGTGCCGATCAGATGCTGTAATTAGGCTGCCAAATAATACAGCCACAGATTTGGCCCCCCCTTCATCCTTAGGCCTCTGAAGATGTTCTAATTTTATCCTAGGGGGTTTATTTTTCCAGATCAGCGCAGGATATAGGGAGTTAATTATTCTGAAGAGTTTTAAAGGTATGATCACCGGGGGGTTATGGAGGAAGTAGAGAAGCTGTGGCATGAGGATCATTTTAATCAGGTTGACCTTACCATCCACTGATAGACAAAGTGCATTCCATGTTCTTAGCCTCTCTCTAAACTGCTGGATAAGGGGAGCAAGATTTAAGGAGCTAAAATCGTGAGGGTCTGCTGACGCTTGAATTCCAAGATACTTAAATGAAGGAGTAATCGGTATTGAACCAGTCATTGTAACTGACTGTGCAGGTTTCCCGCCTAGTAACAAGAGGGCAGATTTGGACCAGTTTATAAGGAGACCAGAGAATCTACCAAATTCTTTAATGGTACCCATTGCAGCTCTTAAGGAGCCATCTTTATCCCCCAGTAGAAGCATGGTGTCGTCCGCATAGAGCATCACCTTCTCATGGGTGCTGCCATAACTGAACCCCTCAATGTCATTATTGTACCTGATTTTAATCGCTAGGGACTCAATAGCCAATGTGAACAGGAGGGGGGATGGGGCACCCCTGCCTCTCCTTAGCGCAAAGGCATGAGAAAGCTTACCAAATGCCCTGATGGCTGCCTGTGCCCATGTAATTCGACCCAAACCCAAATTTCCTCAGCACCTCCCAAAGATATATCCAGTCTATACTGTCAAACGCCTTAGCGGCGTAGAATGACAACAGTGCCCTGTTCCCTGCGTTGTCTGCTAGAGATTATATGTCAAGAAAAAAGCCTCCTTAGATTAATTGCCATTGATTTATTTGGCATAAAGCCAGCCTGGCCAAAATGCACCAACAATGTAATGACCTTGTTTAATCTTATTGCCAGCACCTTTGCCAGGATCTTCATGTCGCATTGCAAACGTGATATCGGCCTGTATGAGCCCGTATCAACCAGATCTTTGTCCGGTTTGAGCAGGAGTATTCTATTCGCCTTTGACATTGAGGGGGGCATATTACCCTCACTCTGGGATGTATTGAATACCCTCAGCAAACGTGGCACCAATATCTCAGAGAATTGTTTGTATATTTCCATGGGAATCACAGCCTCCTCTGGTGCTTTACAGTTAGGGAAGGAACTCACTGCCTCCTGAAGTTCTTCTAAATTAAGTGGTGCATCTAGCCCCTTTCTCTGCGCTGCATTCAACATTTGGAAGGTTACATCTTGTAAGTAGGTTTCCAGTTCCTCTTTAGTATAGGTAGGAGGTACCGGAAGGTATAAGGTTTCATAGAAACTCGCCAGTTCCTGCATTATTAACTCTGGGGAATGTACCAAGTGGCCCGTTTTGTCTCTGATTGCTCCTATAGTCGGGGAACGTTGCTGAGAATTGGCAATCCTTGATAACATGCGCCCGTTTTTTCCCCCCTCCTCAAAAAATGCCTGTTTAGAGAAGAACCTCTTCTTTTCTGCTGAGGACCGCCAAGCCTCCTTAGCAGAATCAGAGGGATCAGCAATGAACCTCTGTTCCAAGTCTTGTACCCTGACCTCCACTTTATCCCTCAAAGCAGAAGAAGCCCGTTTAACCTTCTTCATTTCTGCTATGAGCACACCCCTTAAGTATGCCTTAAAAGCATCCCACTGCTGCAAAAAAGATACATTAGGATCCTGCCTTTCATAGAATTCAAGCATGCTCCTCTCAAAATCGTCCTGTGTATGAAATAGTTTAACCACTTCCAGACCGAACCTCGTTTTGAGAGTCTGTGTTTACAAGTTAAATTCAGTTTTCTCCTATGTTCACTGACAGACGTAGCTCTTCATGACATGTGGGGTTTATGCTTGTCCTATTAGGAGTTAACTAGGCAGGGAAAGAAAGCAAGCTGGCCCCTCCCATGGGGCTGTCCTCTTTTCCCACATAAACCCCCTACTCTGCTTAGCCCATCAGTTTTAACATGCCTAGTCGCAAGGAGTTGACCTGGCTCCCTTGTAAAGGGACCTGCGGTCCGGATGACGACCGTTCTTTTATTTTATTTTGCCTTTCTTTTTATTTGCTTCTATCAAGCTATCTGAAGTCTGCTATCAAGAAGCCGGCTGGGGCATAGAGGATCATTACAGGTCCTGTACTTTCCCCAGCGCGGCCGACCGATGCAAACTAGTCCCGGTGTATGGGGTCCCGCCGCATCATGCCCGTTCCCTGCAGGCGGCCTGTGGGTACCCCACCTGTGCCCAGGTTCCGCTCTGCGGAGGCACATTTTTGGCAGGCAGCATCCCGCCCCGGCGGGGGTGGAAGGTCTGCGAACGGGTGGCTACACGCTACGCCCGACAGGAGTGGTGAGTGAGTGCCCCCTCTCCCCTTTTCAGGCGTTGAGGGGGGGCGTCGGGTGTCCTAACATGTTGGAATGTAGCCACCGGTTGGGGGGTCTCCTGGGGTCCCTTGCCCCCCCTTCCCCCCGCACCGCACCCATGTCGTTTGCACCCCTTTTGGGGACTTGGGTCGCCATGCGGCGATCCGCCACCAATTTGTGGCGGATCAACGCCATTTTGCCCTAGCCGCGGACATTTTTCGCTATGGGAGCCTTCCCTCTAGTGATCAGAGCAGCCATATTACTGTAGCCATGTTCCCCAGCAGGTGTTTGGCCTCTAGTGCATGACCTCGGCGCCCATATTGGAGTCCCTGCATGCTGTAAAAACGTGCTACAGCCGTTTTTACTTTACTTTCGGAACGGTGTGGCTTCTGATAGCGCAGCTCTTCTGGCGGTCCTCAGGACAATTTGGCAGGAAACAGCAAGTATAGCTGGGCCTTCCTGTGGGTGATGGTGGTGGCGGGTGCAGTCCTCCTGGGTCTCCCTGGCGTTCTGTGGGGCGGTGGTGTGCGGCATTGTGGGGGTGCCTCAAATAGCTTTTCTCATTGCATTTAATTCCCATTCAGGGAAAACGATGGCAGACTACCCTGCTGGGCCTGCTGAGGAGCAATCAGCGGCAGCGCAATCTGCGCAGGAAGCATTTCTGGACCAGCTGAGGGCGGTTTTTGGTGAATTTCTCCCCCGGTTGGAGCCGAGCATCGCTCCAGGGGGCCCTAAGAAGCGCCCTCCTCCCCCCTGTTCTTCAGGGGAGGACTCTGAACCAGAGATAGCCTCGGGGGTCACAGGGACCCCGGTAGAGTTTTCTGAAGGTAAACTGGCCCCCTCTGACGGAGAGGAGGACCAGGGGGCGTCGGCAGCGCGCAAAAAAGCGCTGGTATCCGCCATTATATATGGGATTCGCACTACTCTGCGACTGGACCAAGAGGGTGAGTCGCAGACGTCTGTATATGTTTGCGGGTCTGCCAGGCCTCCTAGGGCCTACCCTTATGATCAGTTCTTTTACCATCTGATCTATCATGAATGGCAGCGTCCGCAGCATTTCTTCTCATTGTCAAAACGCTTTGCCACCCGTTATCCCTTTGAGGATAGCTTTTTGAAGACGTGGGCATCCCCTGCGGTGGACCCCCCGATAGCTCGTCTTAATAAGGCGACGACCATTCCTCTGGAAGGGTCCCCTTCCTTTAAGGACCCAGCTGATAGACGGACAGAGGCAGTGTCAAAAGCACTTTTTCTGTTAGCAGGGTCGGCTCTGAGACCGGCCCTGGCATCTGCCATGGCGGCGCAATACTTTTCTGAGCATATGGCGGAGCTTCAGAATGATCTGGACTGCGGCCACCTGCTTGATGCGCCACAGAAGGCTGAGTTTTTATATCAGGGTATCAAGTACCTGTGTGATGCAGCCCTGGACATGCTTCCTATGTTATCCAAAATGGCTGTGTTTGCCGTCATTCTCAGATGAGTCCTTTGGTTGCGCTCATGGTCGGGCGACCACGCGTCCAAGAAAGGTCTTGTGGATCTCCCCTTTTAAGGTGACCGTCTTTTCGGCCCACATTTGGATGAAATCATCAAAGATTTCACTGGTGGGAAGAGCACCTCCCTCCCGGAACCCCGGGGGGGGGGGGGGGGGCAGAGTTTCGCCGTAGACAGGGGCCTGTTTCTTCGATTCAGTAGAAATTTTTTCGTGCCCCCCCCCCGCAGCAGGAAAGGCGGCGCGATCCGGCAAGGCCGCTGCAGGGGCCAGTAAGCGGCAGTGGCAGCGCAAAACTGAAAAGACAGCGGATAAGCCCTCCTCTGCATGATGGGTTGCCCCCACGAGCTTCGGGTGGGGGGACGTCGTCTGGGGTTCGTGGACCGGTGGACTGCCCGCATTTCCGACCGGTGGGTTCAGGGAATGGTGTCCACCGGCTACAGGATAGAGTTCAGCACTCTACCCCCAGACAGGTTCTTCCCATCGAACTTGAGACTCCCGCAGGGGCATCGGGAGGCCCTCTTCGGGGCTGTTCAGGCACTCTCCGACCAGGTGGTGATCGTGCCAGTACCTCAAGTGGAGAGGTTTCGAGGTTTCTAGTCAAACCTGTTTGTGGTCTCCAAAAAAGGAGGGGGGTCAGACCAGTTCTGGACCTGAAGGCCCTAAACCCCTATGTAAAAGCGCGGAAATTCCGGATGGAATCTGTTCGCTCGGTAGTGGCCGCCCTCCATCAGGGGGATTTCCTGGCATCTCTGGATATCAGGGACGCCTATCTCCATGTTCCCATTTGCCCCCGACATCAGCGCTTTCTTCGCTTTGCGGTAGGGGACCTCCATTACCAATTCGTGGCACTCCCTTTCGGTCTAGCTTCGGCTCCTTGGGTTTTCACCAAACTGGTGGCCCCAGTACTGGCGTTACTGCGGCAGAGAGGTATTGCGGTGGTAGCTTACCTCGACGACCTGCTCCTGAGAGCGGAGTCCGCCTCGGCTCTGGAGGAGGACGTGAGGATCACCATGGCTTAGTTGAGAGACTTTGGCTGGTTGATCAATCTGCAGAAGTCGACGGTGTCTCCGTCCCGTCGCCTGGAGTACCTGGGTCTGATTCTGGACACAGAGCAGGCGAAGGTGTTCTTACCTCCGACCAAGTTGCTGTCGCTGCAGACATCGGTGCCAACCTTACTGTCACACCGGCAGTCGTCATTACGTTTCTGTATGCGGGTGCTGGGGCTCATGGTCTCATCCTTCGAGGTGGTACCTTACGCCCAGAGCCATACTCAACTTCTCCAGCGAGCGATTCTGTCTCGATGTGACAGGTCTCCATGGTCCATCTCACGATCCGCTTGAATCCTCAGGCCAGGGATTCGCTGGCCTGGTGGCTCGGGCCCCGGCCCTGACTTGGAGGAAGTCATTCCTGCCCCTTCACTGGTTGATAATCACGACGGATGCCAGCCTGATGGGCTGGGGAGGGGTCCTGGGGCAGCAGTCTGCCCAGGGCCATTGGTCTGCGCAGGAAGCGCACCTCCCTATCAATGTGCTGTAGTTGAGGGTGATCAGGTTATGCCTATCTCACTGGACGGGGCAGTTAAGAGGTCGCCCGATTCTGGTTCAGTCGGACAATGCCACGGCAGTGGCGTATGTGAACCATCAGGGCGGCACGAGGAGCTCGGCAGCTGCTGCGGAAGCAGCTCTGATTCTGCTATGGAAGGGAGGGTTCCTGCGCTAGGAAGACCAGATGTTAATGTTGCGGCAAGCTGCCACTTAAAACTACCAAAATATCGTGCAGAAATGTGTATATAAGTGAGTGGCGCTAAACCATAAAATTTGATGGATATTCAATAAAAGTGCAAGTGCATCAAATAATGTGTTAAGTTAGTACGGCTGCAAAAGCCCAAGAGTAAAAAGGGAAGTGATTGAACCAGTGTCTATGTACATAAAACGACCAAATAAAAGAAAAACATATATGAATTCAGTAAAACACTGTGATTTACATAAAAGTCCTTGTGAAAGTCCTGATTCCAGGTATTAGTGCATAAATTGTATCATGTAGAAAAACTGTGTGCTAGGAATAAGAGATGGTGCAATCGTCCCAAAAGGGTTGACACAAGAAACAACGGTGGTGAATCCTGAAACAGTTGAATGATGATGTCTAACGGTATATATCCACAGCGAGCCAGCAGAATAAATGAAAAAAAACTCCAAACCTTTCAG
>BLSH010319159.1:1639005-1653877 GCA_018402905.1 Glandirana rugosa | reverse complement strand
CTCCCTTCCGCATGTCATCCGCTATGGCCGGGGTTCCCCGGTGCTCTCGTAGGCACCGCTGGCGGTTGCTTAGAGAGCGGGACGTGTGTTTCCAGAAGTGAAACACTAACTTAGCTCTGTGGTACTCCAGGTGTAGGCCGCAGGGGGTGAACGTCGTTTAGACCGACTTGTGAAGACCTACCTCTCTGGTGAGAGGGACTAGGTCGCAGACTGCTAACTCTTTTAGGCGGACGGTCAAGAGGTGCGGACCTTACATTTGCCGTCTCTAACGGCCATGCACTTCAAGACGGGTTGCGTCTTAGTCTCGACACATATATTCACTCACCGCGATTTGGTATTTTAAACTACCTATAAGTTATTTACTCTTGGGCTTTTGCAGCCGTACTAACTTAACACATTATTTGATGCACTTGCACTTTTATTGAATATCCATCAAATTTTATGGTTTAGCGCCACTCACTTATATACACAGCTCTGATTCTGCGTTGGGCAGAACTTCACGTACCGGCAATCTCTGCCGTTTACATTCCAGGCGTGGAGAACTGGCAGGCGGATTTTCTCAATCGTCAGACGCTGGATCAGGGAGAGTGGTCTCTCCATCCAGAAGTGTTCAGCCAGATTTGCTGCAAGTGGGGGACGCCGGATGTGGACCTCATGGTGTCTCGATTCAATCACAAAGTGAAGACCTTTGTGTGCAGGGCGAGAGATTCGTTGGCGGTCGCCACGGATGCTCTCGTGGCCCCTTGGGGCCGGTATCGCCTACTGTACGCCTTCCCTCCAATCAAGCTTCTTCTGCGGTTGCTACGCAGGGTAGAAGCGGAGGGAATTCCAATGATCCTGGTGGCTCCGGATTGGCCTCGGCGTCCGTGGTACGCCGACGTGGTGTGAATGGTAGCGGAAGTTCCCTGGCGGCTCCCGCTGCGAGACAATCTACTGTCTCAGGGACCCATCTTGCACCCTGCTTTACCCTCGCTGGCTTTGACGGCCTGGCTATTGAGTCCCAGGTGCTAAGGGACAGGGGTGTCGCTGATTCCGTGATCCCTACCATGCTAAAAGCACGCAAGTGCACTTCTCGCAAAATTTATCACCGCACCTGGAAGGCTTACATCGCATGGTATGAGGCGGAGGGTTATAACCCTCATTGTTACGTGGTGTCCAGAGTCAGAGTTTTTACAGCAAGGCCTGAACAAAGAGCTGGCCTTGAGTACTCTCAAGGGCCAGATATCGGCTCTGGCGATTCTTTTTCAAAGACCTCTGGTGTCACATTCGTTGATTTGTACATTTGTACAAGGTGTGTGCCATGTGGCGCCTCGGGTAAGGTCCCCTATGGCACCATGGGATTTGAATCTGGTGCCTTCTGTGCTACAGAAACCGCCATATGAAAAGATCAGGGAGATTCCCTAACAACTGCTGTCGCAGAAGGTGGCTTTCATGATAGCCATTACATCCGCTAGGTGGGTGTCCGAGTTGGCTTCATTGTCTTGCAAGTCTCCCTATCTGGTCCTGCACAAGGACAAGGCGGGGTCTTGCGCCCACCACCTTCGTTTCTTCCAAAGGTGGTTTCTTCCTTTCACATTAATGAAGATATTGTTCTTCCTTCGTTGTGCCCGCGTCCCTCGCATCCTAAGGAATTTGAGTTGCATTCCTTGGACGTCGTAAGGGCTTTGCGAGTGTATCTGAATACCACAGCTTCCTTCCGGAAGTCTGATTCTTTGTTTGTACTGACGGATGGTCCACGCAAAGGTTTGACGGCCTCGTCGGCTACTGTTTCCCATTGGATCAGACAGACCATGACTCATGCTTATTCTGTCCGGGGCAAGGTACCCCCTTTTCCAGTCACGGCTCATTTTACCAGGGCTGTTAGCACTTCCTGGGCATTCAGACACCAGGCTTCGGTGTCACAGGTGTGCAAGGCGGCTACTTGGGCCTCGGTGCACACCTTCACTAAGTTTTATAAGATTGATGTATTGGCATCCTCGGATGCTGCTTTTGGCCGTAAAGTTTTCAGGCTGCAGTGTAGGCGCGTCTGGCGCCTCCTTAGAGGTTCTGTTGGGTACAGTTGTTATCGTTTGCCCACCCCTCTTTTTGACACAGCTTTGGGACATCCCCACATGTCATGAAGAGCTGCGTCTGTCAGTGAACGTAGGAGAAAAAGGGATTTTATTAAAACTTACCGTAAAATCCTTTTCTCCGAGTTCACTGACAGACGCAGCACCCACCCCTCTGCGCTCTGTTTCGGTACGGCTTGTTACGAACTGATGGGCTAAGCAGAGTAGGGGATTTATGTGGGAAGAGAGGACAGCCCCGTGGGAGGGGCCATCTTGCTTTCTTTCCCTGCCTAGTTAACTCCTAATAGGACAAGCATAAACCCCACATGTCATGAAGAGCTGCGTCTGTCAGTGAACTCAGAGAAAAGGATTTTACGGTAAGTGCTATAAAATATATAATATATACTTAGAACCCCCAAACATTACATATTTTATTTGTAACACCCTAGAGAATAAAATGGAGGTCGTAGCAATACTTTGTCACACCGTGTTTGCGCAGCGGTCTTAGAAGCGTGATTTTTTTTTTTAATTCACAATTTTTTTACTTAAAAAATAGGACCACAGTAAAGTTAGCCCAATTTTTTTCCATATTGTGAAAGATAATGTTATGTTGAGTAAATTGATACCCAACATGTCATGCTTCAAAATTGCGCCCGCTCATGGAATGGCGACAAACTTTGGCACTTAGAAATCTCCATCGGCGACCTTTAAAAATTCCTACAGCTTACCAGTTTTGAGTTACAGAGTAGGTCTAGAGCTAAAATGATTGCTCTGACTCTAACGGTCGTGGCGATACCTCACATGTGTGGTTTGAACACCTTATTTCATATGTGGACAGGACTTGCGTATGCGTTCGCTTCTGCGCGCAAGCTCGGTGGGACGGGGCACTTTAAAAATGTTTTTCTTATTTATTTTACTTTTTATATTTACACTGTCCTTTTAAAAAAAAAATGTTCACTTTTATTCCTATTACAAGAAATGTAAACATTCCTTGTAATAGAAAAAAGCATGCTAGGACCTCTTAAATATGAGATCTGGGGGTCAAATCTCATATTTACACTAAAATGCAATAAAAAAAATAACAAAAAGACACTTAAAAAAAATTGTCCCCTTTAAGAGCTATGGGTGGAAGTGACGTTTGACGTCGCTTCCGCCAGTCAATGCTATGGAGCCGAGTGGGCGGCATCTTCTGCTCACTCGGCATCCAGTGCAGGGGGGGGAGCGGAGGCAATCATCTCCGCTGCTACTGGCGGGTCTGGTAAGCAGCGGAGAGGATGGGAAAACAGCGGGAGGGGGGTTGGCACCTCTCCCGCCGTTGATAAAAGTGATCTTGCGGCGAATCTGCCACAGAGACCACTTTTATCTGAAACCGAATCGCTGGCTGAAAAAAAAAGGGGGGTTATGGTAGCCATCTGCTACCATAACAACATTATTCCACTTCAAAGGACCGCCGTATAATGACGGCGGGCGGTTTGGAAGTGTTTAAGCCAAAATGCATTAAATTTCCATGGGGCATTGGTTAGGGTAATCAAGGGGGAAATTTTCAGGTATATCACTAACGGTGAGTGGTCTGACACACTACGAGGCCTATAGACCATATCACATACATATTGGAGCACGCCTGAATTCCCTAAACCCAGGTCAATTCTAGACAAGGTGCCATGTGACTTTTAAAAATATGAAAACTGTTTAACCCCAGGATTATGTAAGCGCCAGACATCCACTTAGCCCACCTCTTGCAACAACCGCACCAGGGGGAGTACCCCTGGAGAGGGCAGAGGTCTGAGGGGCCGAATGTCTATCCAGCGCTGGCTTCAGACAGCAGTTAAAGTCCCCCATTATAAGCAGAGTCAATGGGGACCCGAACTTTTAGGCACAAAAATGGCTGTAACAAAGTCCTGGCAAGTGCTAGAGGGCTGCAAAAGGAAGTAAAATGGGGGTAAAAGTAGGGCAAGTGCCCTACAAAAAAATGGGGATAGGGAAAATAAATTAAAATCAAATTTAAAAAAATGGGAAGGGGGGGGTGGATGTGGAGTAGGAGCCTAGAGGTTGACTAGGCCGTGACCGTGGCAGTGTAGGTGGAAGTGGCGGTGGTCGAGGAGGAGGAGGTAGCCAACACTGTTTTTTTTTGTTTGTTTATAATTGGGGTAGCCCCCAAAATATTGCGGCCTATTCAAAAAAACAGGTATACGAATGGCTGTGTGAGTCCGGTCTAAATATTTATTCTGCACAAGGTACAGACAAATCTTGTGGGATCCATGCCTGGTTCATTTTAATAAAGGTTAGCTTGTCCACGTTGGCTGTGGACAGGCGGCTGTGCTTGTCTGTGATAACGCCCCCTGCCGTGCTAAACACACGTTCAGACAATACACTGGCTGCAGGGCAGGCCAGCACCTCCAAGGCATAAAGGACAAGCTCAGGCCATGTGGCCAATTTGGAGACCCAGAAGTTGAATGGGGCAGACCCATCAGTCAGTACATGTAGGCATGTGCACACATACTCTTGCACCATGTTGCTGAAATGCTGCCTCCTGCTAAGATGTTGTCTATCGGCTGGTGGTGCTGTTTGTTGTGGCGGGCTGCTGACAAAGCTTTACCACATTTCAGTCATGCTAACCCTGCCTTCTGAGGTGCTGGAGGTGGCACAGCTGTGTTGGTGGCCTCTTCCTCCTCCTTTGCCTTCGCCTTGTGCTTCCACTGAGCCCCCGGTGTCATTTGGGAATGCCCTCAGCAGCGCCTCTACCAGTGTGCGCTTGTAGTCGCGCATCTTCCTCTCACGCTGCAGTGAGGGAATTAAGGATGGCACGTTGTCCTTGTAACGGGGATCCAGCAGGGTGGCCACCCAGTAATCAGAAGAAGTTACAATGTAGGCAACTCGGCTGTCATTGCGCAGGCACTGCAGCATGTAGTCGGCCATGTGTGCCAGGCTGCCCACAGGCAAAGACAAGCTGTCCTCTGTGGGAGGTATATCATCTGTGTCCTCTGTATCCCCCCAGCCACGCTCCAGTGATGCCCACGAGCTGCGTTGGGTGCCACCCTGCTGCGATTCCTCCTCCTCCTCATCTTCCTTGTCCTCGTCCTCCAGAACTGTGCCCTGGCTTGAATATTTTTGACCTGGCCTATGCTGGTGCAGGAACCCACCCTCCGAGCCACTTGCGAATGACTGGCCTGATAACCGTAGATATAACCCCTCTTCCTCCTCCTCATCCTCCTGTGCCACATCCTCTTCCATCATGACCCAAAGTGTTTTTTCAAGGAGACATAGAAGTGGTATAGTAATGCTGAGAACAGCGTCATCGGCACTGGCCATGTTGGTGGAGTACTCAAAACACCGCAATATGCTACACAGGTCTCGCATGGAGGCCCACTCGTTGGTGGTGAAGTGTTGCTGTTCCGCAGAGCGACTGACCCGTGCGTGCTGCTGCTTAAAGTCCACTATTGCCTGCTGCTGCTCGCACAGTCTCTCCAGCATGTGCAAGGTGGTGTTCCACCTTGTGGGCACGTCGCATATGAGGCGGTGAGCGGGAGGGCCAAAGTTCCGCAGACAGGCGAGCAGCAGCAGGGTGATTTATGCACTTTATGCAGCAGCTCTGACATATCCGGGTAGTTTTTTTAGAAAATTCTGTACCACCAAATTCAGCACATGCGCCAGGCAAGGGATGTGCGTCAAACCGGCTCGGCCCAGAGCTGCTACGAGATTTCGGCCATTGTCTCACACCACCAGGCCGGGCTTGAGACTCAGTGGCAACAACCACTCATTGGTCTGTTGTTCAATGCCCGTCCACAGCTCCTGCGCAGTGTGGAGTTTATCCCCCAAACATATCAGTTTTAAAACAGCCTGCTGTCGTTTCCCCCTGGATGTGCTGATGTTGTTGGTGAAGGTGTTACGCTGAGCGGATGAGTGGGTGGGCAAGGAGGAGGAAGCGCAGTAGGAGGAGGAGGCAACAGGAGGCAAAGAGAAGTGCCCTGCAATCCTCGGTGGTGGAAGGACATGCGCCAAATGGCTAGCCGGCTCAGGCCCACCCGCCACTATATTTGCCCAGTGTGCAGTTAGCGAGATATAGCGTCCCTGCCCGTGCTTACTGGTCCATGTATCAGTGGTTATGTGGACCTTGCCACAGATGGCATTGCGCAGTGCACACTTGATCTGGTCCCCGACTTGTTTGTGCAGGGAAGGGATGGCTCGCCTGGAAAAGTAGTGGCGGCTGGGAACCACGTACTGTGGGACAGCCACCGCCATCAGGTTTTAGAAACTGTCCGTGTCCACAAGACGGAATGACAGCTTTTCAAAGGCCAGGAATTTTGAAATGCTGGCATTCAGGGCCAGGAATCTCGGGTGGGTAGGGGGGTACTTCCTCTTTCTCTCCAGTGTTGGGAGATGGACAGCTGTAAGCTTCCATGGGACCATGTGGAAATGCTTGGGGACGGTGGCGGACATGGTGGCGTTGCTGTCATATCGTCTGTTTGCTGGGTGGCAGGTGACACTGTCACTGTAGAGGTTGAGGAAGAGGCCGAGGCAGCAGCAGAAGAGGAAGCAGGAGGAGGCCGAGACCTTTCTTGGATTTTGAGGTAATTATTCCAATGCAGCTTGTGCCTTGAATTTAGATGCCTGGTCATGGGGGTTGTGCTCAGGTTGAGAATATTTATGCCCCGGCTCAGGCTATCATTACACAGCTTGCAAACCATTTGTGTCTTGTCGTGAGCACATTGTCTGAAGAACTGCCACGCAGGGGAACGCCTTTGAGCTGCCTTTGGTGTGCTAGGTCCCTGGGTGCGGTGGGTAGTAGCAGGCCTACTGTCTAGGGGACGTTCGCACCGCTTTTGCAACCTGCTTCCTCTTTTGCTGTGCTGGTGCCTCTGTGCGACCACCACCTCTTCCTCCAAACTGCACACGTCACTCGCATGACCCTCATTCCATGTGGGGTCTAGGACCTCATCATCCTCCACATCATCTTCCACCCACCCTTCACCACTGCCCTCCTTGTCAGTCTGCACACTGAGGCAAGCTGCAGCAGTTGGCAACTGTGTTTCGTCATCATCAGAGATGTGCTGCGCTGGTGTTTCCATGTCCTCATCCTGCAACAGAAGTGGTTGGGCGTCAGTGCACTCAATGTCTTCCACTTCTGGGGCAGCGCTATATGGATGGCCCGCGGAAAGGACACCAGGAGAGTCATCAAAAAGCATAAGAGTCTCTTGCAGGACTTTGGGCTCAGACTGCTTGGCTAATTTACAAGGGGCTGAGGTGAAAGACAGATGGCCATGGGGTTCAGGTGCCAACTCTGAGCTTTCATCAAGGGACCGGGAGGGAGACAATGTGAAGGAACTGGAGGCATTGTCAGCCACCCAATCTACTATCGCCTGTACTTGTTCTGGCCTCACCAATCGTTGAAGGGCATTCTGGCCTACCATATACCGGTGAAGGTTCTGTTGGCTACCTGAGGAAGGTGTTTCCCTTGTGCGTGTAGCTGGCACACCTCGACCACGTCCTCTCCTTCCAACAGGAGGTTCACCAGCACCACCAGCATCACAAGCAGCACCATGACCACGTTCCTTATTTGCTCTCCTCATTGTGCCCAGAAATGTACTATGTAGCCCTATGTAAGTATACCAATTGATACCTTTTTTTTTTTTTTTTTTAAAACACCAACGTAGCCGGACTTTTTATTTTGGTGCAAGAAATGCACCGCTCACACCAACAGCTGGAAGCTCTCCCTTTAGAACTAGGAGATGATTTTTGAACAATAATGTGTCACTTACAGCAACAGCTGGAAGCTCTCCCTTTAGAACTAGGAGATGATTTTTGAACAATAAATAATGTGTAACTTACAGCAACAGCTGGAACTTGGCCCTATAGGAGTAGGCAATGATTTTTGAACAGTAATCTGTCCCTCTAAGCAACAGCTGGAAGCTCTCCCTTTAGAACTAGGAGATGATTTTTGAACAATAATGTGTCACTTATAGCAACAGCTGGAACCTGGCCCTATAAGTAGGCAATGATTTTTGAACAATAATCTGTCCCTCTAAGCAGAAGCCTCTACCTAGTGCAGTCAGATTGTTGTGTAATGCAAGGTTTGATCTGCAATCTGTCACTCAAAGCAGCAGTATCTGAAAGCTCAAATTACTCCCACAATCTGATTGTTGTGTACGATCCCACAATCTGATCATTGAGTACAATCGTAACGATCGTTGTGTTAGGCAGGGTTTGATCTGCAATCTGTCACTCAAAGCAGCAGTATGTGAAATCTCGATTCTCAAATTTCTGCAATCTGTCCCCCAGAGCAACAGTAGTAGTAATCTCAGGATGCAGGATCAGATGTTAAAATGTCTGCAATCTGTCCCTCACAAAAACGCTGGCAGCTTCCTCTCCCTACACTATTCAGAGTCTCAGAGAGCATGTGACTGCAGCATCAAGTGACTCCAGCTTATATAGAGGCTGGGTCACATGATGCACTGGCCAATCACAACCATGCCATTAGTAGGCATGGCTGTGATGGCTTCTAAGGGCAAACCAGTGAAGCGCTTGTTGATTGGCTGCCCTGCAGCTATTCAACATGCGTGATCAACTACCAGAACCCGAACATTTTTTGAAATATCCATGTTCGGGTCCGGGTCCCGGACACCCCAAAGTTCGGTACGGACCCGAACGTTACAGTCCGGGTTCGCTCAACACTATCAACGACCCATTCTTTTTCCGTGCCACCACTATCGGAGAAGCGCATGGACTCCGGGACTCTCGGATGATACCCGTTCTTTTCAGTTCTGCCAATTGTTCCCGCAGGTCTTCCAAGTCTCCTAAGGGGATGCGCCTGACCCTTTCTCTGAATGGCTTATCCTCCTGGAGAAGAATCCGATGTGTGGCACTTTTTGCACATCAAACTCACTCTTGCAGAATGCAACCTGCCATCTCATCAGCTGGGTCTTTACCTTTATTTCCACTCGGGAGAAAGAGAAGCATTCTTCGGAACAAACCGATCTGCAGATATTTAATCTTTTTCTATTCCCTTTAGATCAAATGGTGAGACAGGGGTGGCTGGATTCACCTGTCCCAATAGCATCTGAGCAGGCATTGTCGCAGGGGAAGCAGTCGCATTGCGGACACTAACAGGAATCCTTCCATGACTTCTCTGCAGTGCCTTGGTTGGGACCACTTCAGGGATCAATTTCACTCCTGGCTCTGTCCCCTGGTTACCTGCTTCTAGGATGACTAAAGGGCCTTGCTGTGTCCAATGGTACTTCACAGTCGCTTGTAGGCATGCCACCTCACCTGGTTGTAGCACCTTCCCTTGTTGGCCAAGGTTCCATATCTTTCCTACTCCTTTAGCAGGGGCCTTCTGCTCCTGAACTAGGCGTTAGTAAGCTTGCCCCAGCATGGGATGTACGCTAGTAGTTAGCGTATCAGGCTCTAGGGCAAGGGGTGTCAGCAGCCTCCGAACAAGGTCGGTATTGGTCCCTATGATCAGAGAATTCTAACTGGCCCCTGGTGGCCGAGGACAGATTACTGCCAGGGTGCCGAAGGTCTCCGATTTTCCTGCTACGGAAGGATGTAAGGTCAGCCGGACCAGTAGGTAGCCATCATAAGGAAATTCCTGAGTTCCAATTCCCCATATCTCTAACGTCTCCAATTTTTGTAGTGGCAGGTGTCGAAGATGCCGGTCATAGAAGTCTCTATAGAGGAGAGTCACTTGAGCTCCAGTGTCCAAGAGAGCTTTAGTAGAGATTCCTTCCACTTGAATGGGGACTATAGGAGAGGGCCCCATCAGCTTGGCAGGAAGTTCAAAGGATTGTGTAGCTTTGACCCGTTCTGTGGCCTGTACTTGCACTCCCTTCTTGCGGAGGCTCCGACCCACTGATGGTCGCTGCTGATTTCTAGGATTTTGGTGTGCACTGACTTCCTGATGTTGGATAGCCGTGTCTCTGTTTTAAGAGCACTGGGTTGCTTTGGAATTGGAATTGGAGCGGGACGTGGGGGCCCAGCCTTCTGATTTTGTTTCTTCTTGTCTTTGGGTTTGAAACTAGCTATTATAGGTAGACTCCCAGTTGGCTCCTTCACCAGGGTCCTCTGAAGTTTTTCGCCAGCTTTTCCATGAGTAGCCTCTTCAGTACTTTCATAACTTCTGCTGCCAAATCATCCACATTTTCTCCATCAGGACATTGTGCTTTGAAGTGGCCCACTTCTCCACATCCATTACATCTCATCCTAGTGGAGGTGGAAGTAAGACTGGGTCTAGCTTCCCACACTACCTCCTTCTCTTTGGGAAGGCCCATTACTGTTTTCTGAATACCTGCAAGGACCTTCTGTAGGTCTGTCTGTGCCTCCACTACCTGTCTTATGGTCTTTTGCATTTCAAGCTGCGCTTGCATCACCTGAGCCACAATGTCAGACGTGGCTGCAGCAGAGTGAGTCTGGGGTATGGTTGCATTGGATGGCCTAGGGTCAGTAACATCTTCCTCCTCTGCCTGGTCTTCCCCAGCTCGAATAGAGCAGGTAAGTACCTTCTCCTTCTTGTGTGTTGGTTGTGCTTTGGGGTAAGAATTTGGGTCTTTGTCAATAGATCCTCTTCTTCCCTTACCAGTCGAATCAGCTCTGGGTATGATAAAGATTTACACTGTTCAGAGGTCTTCAACTGGATCCATATAGGGTCAGAATATAGGGCACCGCTCAGGATTTGCTTCATTCTGGCTTGGTCCAAAGCTGTCGAGTCCATCCCTTTCCTCAACACAATTTGATGTAGTATCTTGTTTAATCTTCGATTGTACTTAGACAAAGGTTCACCCTGGTGTTGAAAGGCGTGTTCAATTTGATAGACTAAGTCGGAAGCCTTTTCTATTCAGCTAAATTCTTCTTGTAGCATTTTAAGGTAGTTGTAGGCCATACAATTCTTTTTGCTGAATTTTAGATTTTGAATGGCTTCAGCCGCAGCTCCTTTCAGGCTCTCTGTGATCCGCTGTTTCTTCTGAGGGATATCCCATTCCTCTAGGGCTTGTAAGGCCTGTTCCATCCAAGGCTTTATTCTTCTTCTCCCTTCTGCAAAAGGGTCTCAGCTTCTAGTAACCCGCACCAGTGTGGGCAACGTTGGTCTGGTTGCACTTGGTCATAAAGTTCCCCAGAGCAGTGAAGAACTTGACTCCCAGAGTAACGGGAGTTGTGGATATAGGCGTCTCGACAACCGGGACATCATGACTGGGGCCCCCTTGATCCTCTTCAGCTTCCTGTATCTGGATCAGACGGACTTCAGTGTCGTTTATTAGTCAGACATTTTGTCCCTGGAAGCAGGCAGGAATTCCCCTCCTCCATTCCAACAGCACCAGGGTGTGCGAAGCGTCTTGGCTCACCCTCATATCTAACACAGACACCCTCTTGAGGAACTAGAGTCTCTACTGCCTGTTTGATTTGTGATTCAGTCCATACAGTTCCAGGGATCTCTGCCACCAGACTTGGTTCCATGCGACCATTTTCCTCCTCGCACCAATGAGCTGCAGCGGCTGTGTCCATGTTGACGTTGGTAGGGTTACTGTCTTGAGAGCCTGCAGAGTAAGGGGATCCCGGAAGAGCCCCCACATGTAGTGCTACCCCCACTAGAGCCGCTTGATTAATACGGGTTTCTTACTCTGCCTTCTCATCCCTAAGAACAGGCCCTACCCCACTGGCACACCTGGTTATAACAGAACACGAATATCACCTCCACTGACACAGATTTAAATGAATGCAATAAAAAGTAAAGTTTACTGTAGGACTACTAGACCGTAGAAATAAGTACAGCCACAGCATGAACAAATAACAAATTTTGTGGTATTGGTACAATGAGCAAGGGATTTCAATTATATGTAAAAGATGGAAAATCCCTTCATCTGCTCTCGGGGGTCCCCTTTAAGTATGGGCGGCCACAAGAGTAGAGGTAAATTTTTATGAGAATATAAACAGTTATGACATAAACGTCTGTACAACCCTTAACATCCCAAACACAGACTGGGCTATATGAGTCCAGGCGCGAGGAGGGTCTAGGAATGACTTGTACTCTTATGTGTCAGTCCCCTCTCTCCTTCCCCCTGGCACCACAGTCCCGAAAATTGATGACTTTACAATAATACTTTAACTCAGTGCACTGAAACAATTTCCCCCTGGTATAGGTCAGCTTGCAATCTATTAATGTCACGTATATTGACAGGGCCCTGTAGTGTCTTTATGGTGGTGCACTTAAGGTCTTCTCAGAGCAAAATGAACTCGATACTTCCAATTTGGTACTCAAAATTGTAATCCCAGAACTAGAGAAGGAGAATAGTGGATAAGCCCTTTTATCATAGCTGGAAAATGCCACAGACTTGCAGTCTCTTTGTAACTGGGCTGAGGGGGGGTGGGGGGTTGGCGAGTAGAAGTGAAACACAGTGCAGAGTTTAGAGTTTCTTTGGGAAGATGGCCCTCTCACCCACTCCAACGCCAGTAAGGCCGCACCGGCACACCGATGCTCCGTTCAGCTGGAAGTCCGACTGACACCGTCCCTTTGGTATGACCCCGCTGTCACAGGTGCTCAAAGGGTCCTCTGGGCTCTCGATCAGGTCCTGGGGTTCCCCCATCCGCCCCTGAATACACCGTCCCGGGTCCTCTTTCATCCAAACGGCAGCTCCCCGTCTTGCAACCGACTCCTTCCTCCCTCGTGGCAGCTCTGAGTTTGCTAAAAAACTTCCCCACGGTCAAAACCTTCCCTTATGTTGCAAAGGCTGTTGGGCTTTGTAGTCTTTAAACCATGTCTCGCACCACAATCACTCCCTTTGCAGACTCCATTTCCCAGAGTTCTCCTCTTCTCTCACAGTCTCCCCTAATTGGCTAAGTTCAGTACACCAACCACAGTCAGAGGAAAAGAGCAGAGTAGGCTGCATCCAGCATGTGTCTGTGAGAAAGCAAAAAGGGAGGGGGGAAATCACTCCTTGATGCTGACAAGCTGTGCCTGTGTACACTGAACATTCTGGCCAGCTTGGTGCAGAACTCTGATGACTGCTACAGTACAAAGACAAGTGTGTCTTGCCTACAGTCAAGCATGGTGGTGGGAGTGTCATGGTCTGTGGATACATGAGTGCTGCCGGCACTGGGGAGCTACAGTTCATTGAGGGAATCATGAATGCCAACATGTACTGTGACATACTGAAGCAGAGCATGATCCCCTCCCTTCAAAGCTGGGGCTGCAGGGCAGTATTCCAACATGAGAACAACCCCAAACGCACCTCCAAGATGACCACTGCCATGGTATCCAGACCTAAACCCTATTGATCATCTGTGGAGCATCCTCAAATGGAAGGTAGTGGAGCGCAAGGTCTCTAACATCCACCAGCTCAGTGATGTCGTCATGGAGGAGTGGAAGAAGACTCCAGTGGCAACCTGGGAAGCTTTGGCGAACTCCATGCCCAAGAGGGTTAAGGCAGTGCTGGAATATAATGGTGGCCACACAAAATATTGACACTTTGGGCCCAGTTTTGACATTTTCACTTAGGGGTGTACTCACTTTTGTTGCCAGTGGTTTAGACATTAGTGGCTGTGTGTTGAGTTATTTTGAGGGGACAGCAAATTTACACTGCTATACAAGCTGTACACTCACTACTTTACATTGTAGCAAAGTGTTGTTTCTTCAGTGTTGTCACATGAGAAGATAGAATAAAATATTTACAAAAAATTGAGGGGTGTACTCCCTTTTGTGAGATACTGTATATATTGTGGGAGATTAGCTCGTGGGAATCAACTTTCCAGAGGGAAGTAGTCAGTGTGCAGGCAACTTTCTTTAAAATCTGGCAGCTTGCCAGGTATATTGGAAAAAAAGTTTTGCAGGGTAAAACAGACAGAATAGAAAATATGTCCTTGCTAAACTAAACAGTATCGTTTCCTCACTATACGGTGTGGGGCTGGCCCCGGCACCCACAAAAACATAAGCCAAAATACAAACCTTGTCTTTTAAAGTCCAAACAGACACAGAGCTCCCTCAGATCACTCTCTGAGTTCCAGATCAGAGCTAGAGTGTGTTCTCTTCCTGGTAATTTAAGCCACCTGCTGGTGGACTCCAGTGGACCACAAACTCCAGACCGGAACCAGTTCTGCCATGGTGGTTGATAAAATCTGGACCGCACTCCGTTCAATCAAGTCCAAATGAACGCATATGAGGTGACAGGTAGCGTCCGTCTACCACTTTGTCTCGCATACCGTCACAATATATATATTGTGACGGTATACTGTATATATTAGGTCAGCAGGCAGAAGTTAAAGTGGAACTGGAGGCATTTTATAAAAACTTGTAAGCAGGCGGGCTATTTATCACAGAAGAGAAATGCAATGTCTCTTCGATAAAGTACACCTACCTGCCTGCTCGCAGTCATCTGCAGAATGTAAACTGAGCTCAGCTTACATTGCGGACATGCTGCCTGTGTGTCCGGATGACTGACTCTTGTGCATATGCAGGAACTGCATCATCCTGCGGCAGCCAATGATTATGCCTGAGGACCAGCACCAGGAGAAGGTGCTGGTGCCAATGAGGGACCCCCTTGCAGACTTCAGACCATTAGAGAGGAGGTAGGCATAGTGACTTCAGTTCCACTTTAAGTATACTTGTTTATCCTTCTGACAAGCACCCAGGAAATGCTTGATATCCAAAATCTCACAAGGTGATGCCCCAGCTTAGTACTGACTTCTTGTGAGATTTTGGGACCTTGTTGCCCTAGGATTTCTCTGAAATGATGGTGACATTACCCTCATCTAGGTGTTGTGGGTGAAAGCCAGGGTAACATAGGTATATTAACAAATATTTCCCTTCTTGCTGCTAATTACGGGGGGGGGGGGGGGAGCCG
>BLSH010319159.1:1582066-1595300 GCA_018402905.1 Glandirana rugosa | reverse complement strand
CCCTACAGATGGTATCTTCTCAAGTTTCCCCCTTATGGGCATCTGTGGACGCCTTGGAGAACATACAGTTTGTACTCCATGCCGTCGTTGTATAGGGTTAGAGAGGGTAAAAAGAGGTGATGGAAAAAGTTGTACGAAAACCCACAAAATAAATTGGAGAGGTATTCAGATAGCCAAACCCCCACCATCTGTCTCTACCCTCTAAAATATGTTGGACGTGTTAAGGAACCAATGTGCCCTGTATTTACCCCACGGGACTAGACAATTCTGGAGAAATCCCTAGGGGTGAAAGTCTGCCTGAGGACACCAGCACATCCTGGTAATACTAGATTATGCGACCCGCTATCCGGGAAGCCATACCCTTGCGGAACACCTCCGCTAAGACTATTGCCAGGGAGTTGGTCCAGGTGTTTAGTCGGGTGGGGATCCCTAAAGAGGTCTTAACAGATCAGGGCACCCCATTTATGTCCCGTGTAACCAAGGAATTGTGCAGGTTGTATAAAATCTCCCATCTCTGTCTACCACCCCCAAACCGATAGACTTATGGAGAGGTTAAATAAAACACCCAAAAGCATGTTGAAAAAGGTAGTGGAGAAAAATGGGAGAGATTGGGATATGTTGCTGCCGTACCTCATGTTTGACATACAAGAGGTTCCGCAGGTGTCTACGGGTATTCCCCCTTTGAACTCTTCTATGGTAGACATCCCAGGGGCTGCTAGATGTTGCAAAATAGACGTGGGAAGGAGAGGCCACCCCATATAGGAGCGTCATCAAGCATATTTCCTCGATGCAGGATTGTATCGCAGATGTCCTGCCCCTGTTGCGAGAACATATGAAGTGAGCCCAGGAGGCCCAGAGAAGGGTTTATAATCGCTGTGCCAAAATCTGGACTTTCAACCCCGGAGACAGAGTGCAGGTGCTAGTCACCACGGTTGAAATGAAATTCCTAGCAGAGTGGCAGGGTCCCCTTGAGATTAGGGAAAGAGTAGGAGAAGTGAACTACAAAGTTTACCAGCCAGAGAAAAGGAAACCCAAGCAAATTTATCATGTGAATCTCTTAAAACCGTGGAAAGACAGAGAGACTTTATTGGCAGTGTCCACTCCTCAAGAAGACAGGCTATCCATGACTCCGGATGTCCCTATAACTGAGTCCTTGTCACTGACGCAACAAAATTACGATAAGGAATATATTAGTAAAAATAGAGATTTTTTTCTGTCCCCTACCCGGACTGATCACCGTACTACAACATGACATAATTACGGAACCAGGGGTCCGCGTAAATGTAAAACCCTACCGAATACTTGAGGCTAGATGGGAGGCGGTGGCGAAGGAAATAAAAACCATGTTGGGGTTAGACGTGATAGAGGAGTCCCACACCACCTGGTCAAGCCCTATAGTGCTGGTCCCAAAGCCCGATGGCACTATCAGGTTCTGTAATGACTTCAGGAAGCTGAATAACGTGTCTAAGTTTGACACATACCCGATGCCGCAGGTTGACGAACTTGTGGATAGGTTGGGAGGAGCCCAGTACATAACAACCCTAGATCTAACTAAGGGCTACTGGCATATCCCCTTAACTGAGTCAACAATGAAAAAAACTGCCTTTTCTACTCCCGAGGGGTCCTTCCGGTACAAGCGAATGCCATTTGGTCTGCATGGGGCCCCCACATCCTTCCAGAGAATGATGGATAAAACTTTGAGGCCGCATCGCCCCTATGCAGCCGCCTGTTTGGATGATGTGGTCATCCACAGTCCAGATTGGGAATCTCATCTGTCGGGAGTACAAGCAGTCGTAGATTCTCTTAGAGTAGCAGGTTTAACAGCCAACCCAAAAAAGTGTGCTATAGGCCTGGAGGAGGCCAAATACCTTGGGCTTGTTATTGGTCAGGGACTGATCAAGCCCCAGACCAATAAGATCGAGGCGATTCAAAAGTGGCCCCAACCGGTAAATAAAAAACAGGTTTGTGCCTTCCTGGGGATTACAACCAATCTGACCAATCTGACGAAGGGGAGAGGGTCGGGCATGGTTAAGTGGAATCCCGAAGCCAAGAAGGCATTCCAGAAGTTGAAGTAAGCCCATTGTGTACAACCGGTGCTAGTGACCCCGAACTTCACAAAGTGACCATTGATGAAGTCACGTGTCACGTGACGTAACGCGTAGGGCGACAGGAGAGGTGAAATACAGACCACACACAGACGAGCTCGGTGCTCGTGGATAGATGAATGTTGACTGGTTTTAAAAAGTGAGCGTATATTTTTACTTTATGTTTTAAATAAACGTTCTAAACGGTATTTGCACCACGAGAGGATCTTTGTTTTTTATATATACTCCTGAGACGGTTTCATTGGAGTTTGCTTACAGCACATGACGGAGCTAACCCATATAAAAAATGGAGCAGGAGGAGGGGAAAGGAGACAGAGGACCCCTAGTGGTGTACCCCGATCCTTACCACACAAAGAAACCTTTATGTGCTATAGATCTAGCACATCTCCAGTGAGAGGCTAGAGCACCTAGAAGTGGCACTATAGAGGAAAGTCACTGGATATTAATTTAAATCTAGGCACAGCAATATCACTTTGGTGAAGGCAAAAGAACTGCTAGAAGAAAGTCACCGTTTGAACAATTTACTCTACCAATTTAATTAACTTTTTTGTGCATACTTCATGTATCTTTGGATTCACTTATTGGATATCTAGCTGTTTACTTTATTATTGCGGCACCTGTGGGTCCAGCCTTGAGACACACAGCGGATGCATATGTATGTGATAAGTTATTCATGTTAATTTTTTGTTTGCACATTGTATGTATGGCATGTAATATCCGTACTCACTTGGTGAGTCATACAGGTAACTATTCACTTTGACAACTTAATGTAATGTGCTTCACATATGGGTGTCCAGCCTGGAGACACAATTTAACCTCATATAGGGGTAGCATAAGAACTAAATGAAGTACATACAGATGTGATCTGTCCATATCCCCCACATGTAAGGTATAGGTACATAAGGTTATGAAAAGCCATTAAGTTTATGCATATATGTTCCCACGGTAGAAAGTCATACCAAGAACATCGTTTTACATAGCTTGACTTTGTCAGCGCTTCACTATTTACCTCATATTAGCTATCTTGGTGTTATGGATTAACATAAGTGTGAGCAGCTGGCACCATTAGTCATTAGACATTGATATAAAAAAAAAGGAGATACACTGGGAGCACAGGAGTAAACACATCCAAATATATTGTTGTAGACTCCAGAACAATGCGGATGCCCTCTTCCGGGTCCACTGTATGGTTGGGACAGTTGCTCAGCCACAGGGGCTTGAGCAGAGGGGGAGGATATGTGACAGTATGTGAGGCAAAGTGGTAGACGGACGCTACCTGTCGCCTCGTATGCGTTCATATGGACTGGATTAGATAGAGTCTGCTCCAGATTTTACCAGCTACCATAGCAGGGCTGGTTCCGGTCCGGAGTTTGTGGTCCACTGGAATCCACCAGCAGGTGGCTTAAAAAATCAGAAAGAGGTCTCACTTGAGCTCTGACCTGGAAACTCAGAGAGGGATCTAAGGGAGCTTGGTGTCTGTTTGGACTTTAAAAGACAAGGTTTGCATGTTGGCTGATGTTTTGTGGGTGTCGGGGGCCAGCCCCACATCGTATAGTGAGTAAACTATACTGTTTAGTTTAGCACCAGGCGGAAAGGATTTATTTTCTGTTTTGTTTGTTTTTAACTTGCAAATCTTTTACTAATTAACATGGCAATCCGCCAGATTTTAAAGAAAGTTGCCTGCACAATGACGTTGATCCCCATGAGCTAATCTTCCACAGTGTATATTACCAGTTACTAATTTCGTTTTTAATTTAAGAATTTTGTATTTTTTTTAGATTAGTTCTTTTTTAATTTGTTTGGTAACACTCAACACTTTGTTTCTTTAAACCCCATATTCTAGTCACCAAAATAGCTCCAAGTGAGCGGACTAGAAGAACGGAGCAGTAAACGATAACAGAGATTTATTTGATTCTGATTGGGAAAATGAGCAGCAAAAATAGATGTTGTAAAAGTAGCCTTTTAGAGTAGATGTAGAAAACCTCGGGGGTAACCAGTTTTTATGTTAAAGTGACACTAAACAATATTCTTACTCTTCAAAAATAATCCATACACATCCACTAATAAAAGTGGTATTAAACCTAAAAGCAAACATGTATTATATTGCAGATTTCCAATTCTTAGATGTGATGGCTGCATTCATTTTCTTGAATAGGCTTTCTTTCTTTTATTTTCATCTGGTGATTTGGCCAGTAAGTCTGTTGCTTTTCACAGCAAAAACTCTCCAGCAAATATAGCAGTTACAGGGATGAGTCCAACCATTTAACACTGACAAGGGTGCTTGCAATGATCAGCTTTTATTTACAGTATGTAAAACCTTCATCCCAAAAGGAACCAACACTGTTTGCTGTAACTGCTTATACAGTATTAGCTGGAGTTCAGCTTCAATTTGTTAGTGTATTTAAATTTGCTAGTATATCTAACACTCCCCTCCACCCAGATTGACAATGCTGCTGTCCAAAAGTGTCTCTGTTGTGGGGACACTCTAATACAGGAGGTGTGTTACTGGTCAGATCACCAGGTGAAAACGGTGGTGGTGGTGGGGGGGGGGGGGGGCCCTAAGCCACCACATCTAATGGTTGGTAAGCTGCAGTATATTACATTTTTATTTATTTTATTTTTTTTATTACTGCCTTACTCTACCCTTTAATCTGTTTTTTACTAAATTGTCCTCTCTCAGCTCCTTTCCCTCTCTTTCCCCCCCTCATTTCTGTTTGATTGGCATAAACAGTGCAAGTTAGTAGTGGTGATGTGCACTGCTTGATGCAAACTACAAATCCCATAGTCCCTAGTCCATCGCAGGAGTGGGCAAGAGAGTATAGCTATGTTCCTACATACAGTGGGCCCATGGAGGATAGACATAGCCACCCTCTGAGGCCGGGTTCACAAATGTGCGGTCGCGGTTTCCAGCCAGGGGGTCCAGTACGCTTCACCAGTTCATGTGAGATTCAGGTCCGAATCTTTGCCTGAACTTGCACCTGAACCGTGATGAAAGAACAACAGCATGTAATGTATAGTACTGTAAACTATATACTGTATGCATTATACTAATCAATGCAGTAGGTGGCGCTGTATTGTTATAGTGTGTAGTGTTTTATGATATGACCGGATGTATCTATCTAAGTTCAGTGCACTTGTTTGTGGTTAGTTCCTGTTTCTCATAATGTAAAGACACGTTCTGATATTCCTCAATAAAAGCAAAACTATTGATGCAAACAAGAAGCTTCCGCGCATGATTTCAATACTCTGACAACAAACCGGATCCAAAATGCACAGGGCCCTTTTGCAATCCCCGGACCTGTGTGAACCAGCTCCATTGAGAGCCAGTCACACTTGCATGTCATGCAAATTGGAATGCGATGAAAACCGCATATAATTTGCACATATGTGAACCTGGCCTAACAGGTAGTTAAGATCACAGCAGAATAAAAATATGGAGATTTACAGGAAACTCAGAGCAATAGAAGGTAGTTAAGAATACACACTTGAATATCATTTTTATTTTTAAAGTTTAATGCCATGTTAAAGTGGTATTAAACTTGGGGACATGTCCAAGATGGCCACCAGAGCAGCAGCACATTAAGAGAGATCCTGCCTATATCTACCATTTTCTGATCCTTTCCCTGCGGACTGACTCCTGATGACTACAGGCAGCGTTGGCCCTTTCCACTGGGCATAGCGTGACCAGATGGCAAAACTCTACTGCTCCCTGCAAGCCCAGTAAATCCTCCACCTCAGTGGGTGCAGATGCAGATTTTCTCACCCTTAACTCCAATATGGCAACACAGACAGAGGACTTAGCTTCTGCGTTGCCGGAGCAGGCCAACTTCACCGCACTCATGCAGGCAATCTCCGACTGCAAATCTACACTTATGGGGAAGATTGACGCCCTACAAATGGAGATGGGCCTGATCTTCAAGGATGCTGATAAAATATGTACCCGGGTGATGGAGGTTGAGCTCTGCGTGGGTGACTGCTGCGGGGCCATGAGGCAGTCCTGCACACTCTTCAAACAAAGGTAAAAACTCTTGAATCCAGGGCAGAGGATGCAGAGAACAGGAATCGGAGGAATAACCTCTGTGTCAAGGGTCTTCCGGAGGGAGCGGAGGGTGCTGATCCTGCGGCCTTTACAGAGCGGCTACTACTCTCACTACTTCCCCAGGCTCCATTCTCGGCCCAGTTTATGGTTGAGAGGGCGCATAGGATGCCTGAGACGCGAGGCCCTCCCAGAGGCCCACCACGCACCTTCATACTGCGGTCACTGAACTTTCGGGACAGAGATCTAGTTCTGAGGAAAGCCAGGAAGGTTGACACTCTGAGGTATGAAGCCACTAAATTTTTCCTGACTACCTGACTATTAACCTGTGAAACAAAAAGATTAAGTACAGCATGCTCTTCCCGGCAAGATTGAGGGTGCAGGATGGTGAAGCGGTCGGTTCTTCACATCTCCCAAGGATGCCTCCAAGTGGCTAGATACCCTACCTAGGGACTGAGGAGTTCTCTACTGCTTTGAATGACTCGCTGCTGGAGTCTTATACTTGTCAGCCTGATTTATTTGAGCCCTTTCCGAGGCTTGATCTTGCCTATGTCTGCTGCCCTACTGCCCGCTGGACTGGAGCTGTACAAGCTTTGATTTTCCCCCTGTGGAGGATCCCTCTTCGGATGCTATGATCTACATCTCCTGTTGTCCGAGGGCACAGGGATATGAGGTATACTTACTGTTTACTGCTATAGACTACTTATTTTCACTCACTTCTGCATATAGCTTGCACTACGGTCAACGCAATGCCTCCTTACTCTAACCCACCCCTGATTTCCCCTTGGTCAGCAGATCTTCATTCTGTTTGCAACATGTTTTTAAAGTGGATGTAAACCTTCACATGTACCTGTGACGAACGCGGGTATCAGATTCCTGCCCTTCTCACTAACTCATGACAGAGGATCACCAATCTCACACCGCGCTGTCATTAACATAACAATGCCACTCTCAGCTGCATCCAGCACAAAGATTGTCCAGCTTGCGGGACCACAATCTAGGTGCCAGCAGCCTGAAAATGATTGTCACTGAGCTAATTGCTCAATTAACCCTTTCACTGCCACCACCTCCTTAGACCGAGCAGGGGGGACTCGTAATTTAAGCAATACCAATTATGATTTTAGAATATTTGTCTGTAGCACACACTGTCACCAAAGACAAGTCTGCTCAGAGGCCTTATTCTAGACCAGTGATCCTCAAACTACAGCCCTCCAGCTGTTGCGGAACTACACATCCCATGAGGCATTGTAGAACTCTGACATTCCCAGACATGACTAGGCGTGATGGGAATTGTAGTTCCTGAACAACTGGAGGGCCATAGTTTGAGGACCCCTGTTCTAGACAGTAGCACTCTTCAAGGGACAGGTTCATTTATAGCTTGCATTAGGAGCTTAGGGACAAGGTTAACACTTTTCAAAATAAAATTTTGATAATGAAAAGGTCAAAATTGGTGCAAATAAAATATTTACAGAAAAACAATGTTTCAAAGCAATAAAGGCAATATACAGCAACAGAGAGATAAGGTAGAATGAAAGTGTTTATTAAGTCACATATAAAAAGTTCCATTCCGCTCTGTATTATAACAAGATGCTGCCCTGTGTCTGTGTTATAACATATATATACTTCTCTGTATAGATAACACACCTTCTTACTAGGATCAGGTGTCGTTTTTCAGCTTTTCTGTCTTAGCTCAGAGTTCTTGAGGATGGGGCTGAGCACTGCTGCTGACGTCAGCTGGAGATAGAGAGCTGTGTTCTCTATATAGATAAGAATATTTCTGATATAACACTGGCACAGGGAACTTATTCTTCTAATACAGAGGATATAGGAGCTTTTAGAGTTAATTATGAGAGCAGAGAGGAGAAGCTACCAAAGGAAGAGGGAGGGGGAAGGAGGGGGGAGTTGAAGACAGGCACACAGGAGATAGGAGAGCTGGGAGTGACATAGCCTGCATAGACCACGGGCTCTCAAGATAAGCTATATACAGGCGGAGCCAGTACACAGGGGGGAAGTCATGACCTGGCATTATCAAACAGGTATTTTAGGGGATACAGAGGGATAATTTAAAAAACAAAAGCATCATGCTGCTAATTGCACATTAAAGAGACAGGAGCAGCATTTTTTTGGGAGTTAACAAACTCTTTAAGGAGGATGGATACTTGCAATCAATGTCTTTGGGTTGAACAGAGCTTGGTCGATGATGGTTCTCAAACTTGGCAGATGTTCGTGGTTTAATGGTAAAAAGAGAACCAAAACTGTCTTTGCAGGTTCCCTTTTTCTCTGGGAGCAAAGGGGTGGGGCCAGATGCCCCTGACCACTCAAATGGGTAAGGAGGGTCCGTGGGCTGTCCGGGGTGGATGACAGTATAATGACCCTTCCTTGCACACAGTTTTTATACCATTATTTATATCTCTAAATATGTAATATTGAATTCCTGAAACTGAGAGATTATTATTCAGCATTCAATTTAGTGTCCAGGGATACTAGACACAGGGTAGCTTAGATAAGCGTGTTACTCAGGAGGCATCTGACAGCTATCTTCCCTCTGGTATGTCTGAACATGGGCATTCCTGGACTTAATTTGTGCAGTATGAAATTCTGCATTCAAATATATACTTTTTAATAATGTGTCATGTTCCTGTCTGAGTTTATGAATCATGTGTGGATTTCTTAAGTTTGGAATTGGGCAGAGGTCTCTGAAAGGTCACTTCTGCCTGAATGCCCTTTTACAACAGGTGTCTGTTAGTTTTCTAGTCACTGGAGCCTGGTCAGACAGTTTTATGGACCTGGAGATGGTATTGGGAAACTGATAAGGGGTGTCTGGCCTCAGGCACCAGTTTGTGTATTGGATAACTAAAAGAAAAAAGGTGGGGGGCAAGGTCACTGTGATATACCCTTCACAGACCAACATGGCTGAAGTGAACTGAAACATCACAAAATGGCTTGCCAGGCACACAGCTAGGCCTTAGCCCAGTAGGCAGGACCATTGCAGTACCCAGTGACGTGAACAGCCTCAGATGATAAACAGAGATGAAACAAACATCCCTATTTAAGTTTTACATGTATATCGTCTGTCTTCATTTGTAAATATCCTTTAGAACAGCCTTTCTCAACCTTTTCAACACCGAGGAACCCTTTAAATAATTCTTGGGTCCCGGGGAACCCCTGCTAAAAATTTAAAATCTACAAATCTTGATACATTAGTGTGATGGTCAATGGGAAGAATGCTCCTTACACTTGTGGTCACTGGGAAGAATTACCCCTTACAGATAGCTAAAAAGATCAATGATATCATTGGGAATTTATCTGAGAGATAGAAATTGAGCATTGCTCAAGGAACCCCTTGCAACCTCTGGAGGAACCCTAGGGTTCCACGGAACCCTGGTTGGGAAACCCTGCTTTAGAAAGTGCTCTTTGAGTTATGTTTTTTTCTCTTTCTGCTTAAGACTGCAGAGAAGCCTAAGCACATAGCTAAGACAGCTGATTGGATGAAAGGCACACACCCCCTCTCCTCATAGGTAGACTCTCAGCTCCATTTGTTGTTTTGTTTAGCATGGTGCTAATCTATTTATGGCACCCCCCCCAACACAAAACTCTGGCTGCTCTTATAATGTGACAGAAACTTGTCAGGGTGATGACAGAGTAACAGAGCAGGACAAAGCTACCAGACAGAACTCTGGGTAAATCCACATCTGCGGGGACTGCAAATCCTGTTTTCCTACAGGAGGACTCTCCAATTGATAAACTGAGATAGCTATCACCTCTGGTGCTCTGTTGCGCACAAACCCCTTTGACTTTGGGACTGAGGTGCACCCAGGTTTGGGGGGGGGGGGGGGGCAGGGTGGGAGATGTTTTAGTTCCGAGTTTTGTTTTATTTTTCTATTTTGCAAAATCTATGATCAAGGCACATTATGTTACTATATGCTTATCTATGGACAGAGGTCGAGGTGGTACGCCTCCTGGAATAGTTAATTGTACTGAGCTTATGCTGTGCAGTGTATATGCTGTTTTACATTCTACCCATGTGGAGACCCAGAGATTGCTCATGACTAAATTCAGCCCATTATGGCTCCCGTTTATGTAATCTCCTGGAATTACAGGTGTTTGAATGCCAAGTTTAAATGTTCCCTGGTGTTTAATTATCTGAAAAAATACCACTCTCACATCTACATTTTACAAGAAACTCACCTGACGGGTAGCAAGACACTGGCCCTCAAAAAACCTTGGGTGGGCTCATACTACCACTCTACCTATTCCTCCTACTCCAGGGGAGTCAGTGTCCTGGTCCACAAATCTATGCAGTTTAGTCTCCTGCTAGGATTGAAATGGTAATTGTGGGCATGCATATTCTCCCTCTGGCCAATATGTCACTTTTATTCAAATTAGCACTGATTATTGCGCAATACCCCACTGCGCAGATCCTCCTGGCTGGTGACTTTAATATGTCCCCGGATCTCAGCCTGGATAAACTCACTTCTGATCCAGGTGTGGACTCTCCTCTATCTCGTTGGGTGGAGACATAATGATTATGTGATGTCTGGCGTTGGAAGCATCCAGGGAGCGTCAATTTACGTGCCACTCTAGTACCCATGCAACAATGTCCTGCATAGATTTAATCTGTCTGAGCAACTCCCTGGCATCTCACGCTTTGGATGTTTCCATTCTGCCCCGTGGCATATCCAACCACGCCCCTGTGCTCCTAAAGTTGAGTACGGACTCTGCCTCTGCCCCCGTTTGTGGAGGTTGTTTCGCTTCTGGATCACTGATGAGCATATAACCCCTCTAATGACCTCTGAAATGGGATGCCTTTTAGGGCTCATGCCCGTGGACAGTACCAATCCACCATAGGCAAGGTTAGGAAAGAGTCTTCCATGGCCCTCGAGGTAGCAGAGGGTAGGGCAGGAGAGCTGGAGACCCAGTATGTGAATACCAGGGACCAGGACACTTATAGGGAACTGTAGGTCCTGTATAAGGAAATAGTGCTTCTCCACACTACAGCTACTCAAAAAATTCTTCTGTCCTAATCTCATAGAATTTTTGAGCTGGGAGAGAGGATGGGCAGGTTCTTGGCCTGGCTTGCTAGGGAACACCCCATGACCACTAACATATATGCCTATATTAGAGACGAGATAGGTTTCAGTGGCGGCTGGTGAAATTTTAGGATGGGGGGAGAACCCACCCTTCCTTTCTGACCCCTCCCACTTCTCATAAGCCCTACCCCTTATAGTTTCCACCCCTTGTGTCAGGAGTATACAGCCCAGCATCACCAGATAGGGTATACAGGATCACCAGATAGCAGCATACAGAGTCACCATATAGCAGGATACAGAGTCACCATATAGCAGTATACAGAGTCCCAGACAGCAGTATACAGAGTCACCATATAGCAGCATACAGACCACCAGATAGGGCATACAGACCACCAGATAGGGCATACAGACCATCATATAGGGCATACAGACCACCAGATAGGGCATACAGACCATCAGATAGGGCATAAAGACCATCAGATAGAGCATACACACCACCAGATAGGGCATACAGAGCGGCAGTGGCGGTACCCCCCCAAGCACTTACCCCATCTAATAGCAGGCAGGCCAGCGGACAGTCTATGCAGAGTTCGGCTAGCGGTCAGCATGCTGAGCAGCTCGAGACTGTGGAGTGCTGAATCTGTGTGAGTAATCACACAGGCAGCAGGTGTGCCCCAGTCCCGCCCTCCACCCACAGCAGCCAATGACAGAGAGTCATTGGCTCTGATGGCTCAGGGGGCAGCCAATCAGCCTATGTGTGTGCGCTTGTTCAGCGCACACCCATAGACTTTAATGGCTGGCCAATCGGCTCACTACTTGCTGTCAGCTGACAGCAAGGAGCCGGGGAAAAAAAAAAAAGAAGAAAAGTCAATGTACCGGCGCCACCTGCAGACAACCGCTCAATTTATGAGATTTTATGAAGCTATTCTTCCAGGGTAGACTATATCACTGATTCTGGATACATACCATAGACTCCACAGTACTTTCAGCTACATGCCACCAAAGACTGGACGCTCCCTTCAGGATAAAGGAGGTACAGTCTACAGTGGCTATGCTCCAGACAGCAAAAACTCCAGGTCCGGATGGATGAATTTTATAAAACCCATGCTAAGGCCATAGTCCCTTACCTGCATGAATTACTCCAGTTGGTGTTAGATGAGGGCTGTGTTCCAAGCTCTATGGCGGAGGCAGTGATTTTTGTGGTCCCCAAGCTGGGAAAGGACCCTAAATTGTGCGCGTCCTACTACCCAATCTCACTCCTAAATGTGGAAGCCAGGGTGTTTTACAAAAATTCTGGTTAACCGCCTAATTTTGGTGATAATATCCCTAGTACATGAGGATCAATCCGGATTTATGCCTGGCAAGGGTACCGACATCAACATTCGTCGGCTCTATACCAACATTGATAATCTTAGAGATGGGGTTTCCTCTGGAGTTGTGGCCTCTTTTGACGCAGAGAAGGCCTTTGACTCAGTTGAGTGGGCCTTCCTGTATCAAGTGTTGGAGAGGTTTGGGCCCAAATTCATATCATGGATACACCAGCCGCAGCGCGTGCCCAACCCCGCTTCGCGTGCCAGCCCGACTAACCCAGCCCTTAGAGGCAGTCCTTATCCCGCTCTAAAGCTCCCCCACGGCCAGGGTTAGAACCAATGGTATTTTATCTCCCGCCTTTAGTCTAACCAGAGACACTAGACAGGGTTGCCCTCTATCCCCTGGGCTGTTTGCGCTGGCAGTAGAGCCCTTGGCCATTCTAATTTGCACTTGCACCTACTCACGGGTAACTGGTCTCCCAGTGGGCCCCCTCCGGTGGAAGATCTCCTTGTATGCAGACGATGCCCTGGTGTACCTACCTGATGCCTCAGACTCCCTCTGGCAGCTCTGGATGTTATAGACTAATTTGGGGTTTTCTCAGGCATCAGAATTAATTGGAGTAAGTCGCTGCTGTTCTCTTTGTCCCAACCGCCCCACTCGTCCCTTCCTGCCCACTCCCCCCTAGTCTGGGTAACTAAGTTCCGGTATCTGGGCATAGAAATTCAGAGTACCCTCTCCTACCCCCTCGAAAT
>BLSH010319159.1:1552334-1570786 GCA_018402905.1 Glandirana rugosa | reverse complement strand
GAGTGTGAAACTTACTGTTAATGAGTCAGTACGTTGTGACATGGGTATACTTTAAACGTAGGAAAAAAAGTGTGTTTGTCTCGAAAGAAAACCGGTTGCATGACTGAGTAATTGTCATTCAAAGTGTGAGAGCGCTGAAAGCTGAAAATTGGTCTGGTTGTTAAGGGGGTTTAAGTGCCCAGTGGTCAAGTGGTTAATGACACCCCCAATGCAGGTTGTAAAGGCAGTGCATTTGCTTGCACCAGACCACATGGTACAGCCATGCAATCCAGTTGCTGTGCACTTTATAAAGTAGTGCATGCACTACTTTTAGTGCGGACCATTACGATTTCAGCCCATTCAAATGAATGGACTGAAATCACACTGCAGCCAGATTGCATGTGAATAGCACAGAATTGCAAAGTGTGTTCCCATGTGATTCATATTGTGAATTACCCCTTATAATGTACTAAATTCTAATTTAGTAATATAAATATATTACTATGCAATATTTTAAATTAACCTAGGGTATAGCTCATCCCAGCTCGTCAGACTTTAATCACTTACCTACCAATGTACGTTTTTAAAGGTGACATGGTGGATGCTTTCAGCACTGCAGAAATCACCCACAGGGCGCACCTGTGGCCTTAACGGAGCAATAGTGCTTGCTCACTTGTACCTACAGGTTATAATAAAGCTTACCTGTAGGTACAAGGGATATATATTCACTACTTCTTCAGCCTGTGACGTCACCGGTGCGTGTGCGCTACACTCTGAAGGGCAGGCATGCTGTCCCTTTGGATCGCTGTGCCAAGGATGTGGCTCCCGTGCGCATGTATGGGAATGATGTAATTGCGTTGCCATTCAAACAACCAGATCCCGTGGACCCGGAAGGAAGACTGGAAGTCCCAGCAGTGGTGACAGAGCGCCGTTGAAGGACTTTGTTTTAAGGTAAGTCTCTCATAATGTGCTAGTATGCGATGCATACTAGCACATTATGACATTAACTTGCAGGGGGTAGGTGCCTCTTCTTATTTTTTTTGAGACACTTTACTACTGCTTTAACCACTTACCGACCGCCGAACGACTATAGTCGGCGGTACTTTTAAGTGGAATACCTTTGTTATGGTAGCAGATAGCTACCATAACCCCGGTATAATTCTTTTCAGCCGGCTTTTCTCTTTCAGATAAAAGTGGTCTCAGTGGCGGATTCACTGCAAGATCACTTTTATTGCCACTTTATCTTATTATCTTATCTTTATTTTTTTTTATCTCCAGCGCTTACAGGATCCACGTATAGCGGCGGAGATGACCAGGTCCGTTCCCTCCAGTGTCTGTGAGCCGAGTGAGCGGACGATGCCGCCCACTTAGCTCCATAACATTGCAGGGCGGAAGCGACGTCACTTCCGCCCATAGCTCTTAAAGGGGGCATTTTTTTTAACTGTCAAATTTTTTTATTGCATTTAAGTGTAAATATGACATCTGAGGTCTTTTTGACCCCAGATCTCATATTTAAGAGGACCTTTCATGCTTTTTTCTATTACAAGGAATGTTTACATTTGTTGTAATAGGAATAAAAGTGATAATTTTTTTTTTTTTTTAAAGAACGGTGTAAAATAAATAAGAAATAAAAATTTAAAGCACCGTCCCGCCGAGCTCGCGCACAGAAGCGAACGCATACGTAAGTCCTGCTGTGTTCAAACCACACATGTGAGGTATAGCCGCGATTGTTAGAGCGAGAGCAATAATTCTAGCACTTGACCTCCTCTGTAACTCAAAACTGGTAACCTGTAGAAAGTTTTAAATGTTGCCAATGGAGATTTTTAAGTTGCAAAGTTTGTCGTCATGCGAGCAGGCGCAATTTTGAAGCATGACATGTTTGGTATCAATTTACATTATCTTTCACAATATGAAAAAAACTTGGACTAACTTTACTGTTGTCTTATTTTTTAACTCAAAAAAGTGAATTTTTTCCAAAAAAGTTGCGCTTGCGACAAAAAGTATTGCAACGATCGCCATTTCATTCTCTAGGGCAGTGGTTCTCAACTCCGGTCCTCGGGACCCACCAACAGGCCAGGTTTTAAGTATTACCTTGAGGAGATGAAGACTAGAATACTGCAATCACTGAGCAGCAAATGATATGACCTGTGATGTATTTCAGTTATCCTGCAAACCTGGCCTGTTGGGGGGTCCCGAGGACCGGAGTTGAGAACCACTGCTCTAGGGTGTTAGGAAAAAAAATATATAATGTTTAGGGGTTTTAGTTAATTTTATAGCAAAAAAAAGGACTTTAACTTGTAAACACCAAGTCCAAAAAATAGGCCTGGTACTTAAGTGGTTAATGGCTGTGAACTGAGTATGTACAGAGCCCAACCAAGCAGCTCTGTACCATGCAATCACTGTGCGGACCAATTACTATGATCACTAATAAAAATAGCATGTTTACATTGGCAAAGCCCATCCCTTTCTCTTACAACGGAGGAAGGAGGGATGAGGAAGTCATGACTAAGGCCCCTTTCACACTGAGGCATTTGAAAAATGCGTGCAA
The DNA here is from genome assembly GCA_018402905.1 of Glandirana rugosa. Classification (NCBI taxonomy): domain Eukaryota; kingdom Metazoa; phylum Chordata; class Amphibia; order Anura; family Ranidae; genus Glandirana; species Glandirana rugosa. Next base: position 1,568,259 of record BLSH010319159.1, on the reverse strand, counting down.
AACATCAAGCGTTATTACTGCGTTTTTGCCGCATTTTTCCTGCATTAGCGCTATGATTAGCGATAACGCCCAGGCAGTTTTTAAGCGCTTTTCAAGCGCTTTTGAAGTGCTAGCATTAAATAAATAGCACATCCCCCTACATTACATCCTGTTTACTTCCTGGTATTTTGACCTTTCCACAACCTCTGAGCGTTTTGCTGGCGCTTTTAATGCGCTTTTAAAGCGCTTTACATTCATTTCAATGTATATGGGCTTTTTTAATGCGCTATTTTTAGTGCTCAGAATAAGCACAAAAAATCATGCTTGCAGGACTTTTTTAAACACGGCGCCAGCGCGACGCCCCAGTGTGAATAGGTACATTGGAATTAATGGGCAGCGTTTTGGAAGCGCTATTTTTTGCACAAAACGCTAGGAAAGTGCCTCAGTGTGAAAGTAGCCTTAATGTTTGACAGCAGCAGTTGTGGGTTTGTTTTAACCCTTTCACGGGTTGGATATATGTAATATCCATGCTGTCTCTGCAGTGACCTGTATTAACCCCTATACCTCCCTAATCCTGCACACCTGTACATTAACCCCTTCATCTATCTTCCCACTGTATGAGACCTGTACATAAACCCCTTCACCTCCTCCCCCTCTGTTTATGACCTGTACATTGCATGTATCTAGTGCACCGTTAACAAGCTCAGTGTTTTAACCCCCTCAATACCAGCATGTCTCTTCATTTCCAAAAAATGGTGGCAAAAAAGAGATCACCTCGGGGTGTCTACTTTCCAATAAGGGATGATTTGGGGGATTTTGTACTGTCCCGGTGTTGTTTTTTGCAATGATTTATAACAGAAAGTATAGGAGAAACTGTTTTTTTTTTGCTTAACATTTTTAGCCTTTTTTTCTTTTATTATAATGAAATTAAAAACCCAGTGGTTATTAAATTCCACCAAAAGAAAGCTCTAGCTGTCTCAAAAATGACATAAAACTCTTTAGGGTACTGTGTTGCTTGACTGAGTCATTGGCAGTCAAACTATCACGGCTCTGAAAACTAAACAAATGCCTGGTAAGGAAGGAGCATACACAGGCTGTTACTCACGTGGTTAAAGGTGTAAATCACTTGTAACTATTTGTAAATCACTTGTCTCTGAGAGCCACTTGCTGTAGGATCTGTAGCACCTGCTGTACCTGGAGGCTATCTCCAGAGTGTGTGGCACCTGCTGTTATACATGCTCCAAAGACTATTAACAAGGTGTGTCAGAGGTCAGGAGGCCGTCAGCAGCTGAGCAAGTGAAATCATAGCAGTCAGCTATCAATGGCTCAAAACTGTCAACTACAGAATATACAATTATATGCATTTTAGAGGACCCAGGTCTGCTAGCACTGACAAGGGACTAAATGATGATCTTCTACATATTCATACTTATTAATGTGTTTTCAAAATGCTAAGCCCCATACACACGATCAGAATATTGTACAAAAAATACCACTTTCAAAGCGATCATGCATTAATCTGATTGTAAGTACACAGCTTTCGTCCGAAATTTTCCAAAGGGAAAAAAACACGAAAAATGTTCTCGTATGATGCCAGATCGTACAATTTTTGTTTAATCAGTACAGTTTTTGTCCAAAAATACAATACAAATACATTACTTCTGAATTTTCATTCTGTCCTACGGGAATTTTTGAATATTAGTAACCTTATCGTTTTCGATATGGAGACTAGCATGCGAAAAAAAAAAAAAAAATGGACGATCAATCGTCCTATAATCACATCGCATGTGCTAGGTTTGAGCCTAGGTTCACATTGGAGCGATTTCACATGCGATTTGACATGTCAAATTGCTTGCCAAATTGGCGTCAATTTCGCCATTTTAATGGTGTCTCTGTGCCTGTGATTAAGAGTTTGGTCTGAACTTAGGTTTGGACCAATCCTGGAATGATGCTACCCCTCCCACTTAATCAACTGCTCAAACCATACAAGTATAGAAAACAGTGCCAGATGAAAACCAGATAAGAGTCCAAGATAATTTTAATTGTTGGAGAATAGTCATAATAAAACAGCCAACGCATTTTGGCGGAAAACACCCCTTCATCAGGGTTCAACACAGGATAAGCTTTGGTGAACTCAAAGAAAACAGGTCATTCTTCAGCAACTGCTGTCACATTATTACTGTGGATAATTCAATACTAGTTCTAATATAGATCTGTGAAGTCACTGTTTTCTCCGAGTCCATGCAAGTTTTATTCTGTGTTGAGCCCTGATGGGAAGGAGGGGTGTTGCCCCCAAAACAGGTTGGATTTTTTAATATGACTTTTTTACCCGCAATTATTTTGGACTCTTTCATCCAGTTTTGGTCTAGAACTCCTTTCCTTATTTCCATGGTTTGATTCACTGTCAGGTGCCCATTGAGGGAAGTCTTGCTGTGAGGGAGCCACCTTGCCAAAGCTATAGAGCTTATTAAGTTTTCCTTCATCTGACGAAGCATGCAACTCCGAAAGTTCCTAGCCCCTCTTTATGTATGTTGTTCTGCCAGTTCTGGAGCCCAATGAACTGCAACCAGGACATTCCCTGCCTGTACACAAAGGGAAGGGGAGTGTGACATTATTGACCTAAGATGGTCACATGTTTTGAACCAAACCCAAGTTCATCCCTAGTACAGTGTCAGCTGCACATCATTTCTGTGGACTGGCTTCCTGATAGTGACAGTGGACTATGGGCTTGTTCATACATGAAGTTAAACTACTGCACCTCTAATATACAATACACAATGGATTGCTTTTCATATGGCATTTGACAGGCAGTGAGGAGGTCGGTTAAATGTGTGTTAGAAAGCCCCTGTGCCGTCTTAACTAGGGGTGCACATGACAGGTTGACAATGCAGGAACACAATTGAAGGGTAGTTGTCGCCCCATAACACATAGGAAGTTCCTGAAAGTCAGCACTTGATAGGTTGGTTAGGGTTGTAAGTTAGGTTTAGGTTTATGTTAATGGTTAGGTTTAGAAAGTGAGCTAAGGTCATAATGTAACTCCAGCCAAAACGTCTCCCATTTTTAATTTTGCTTTGTGCCCAGGGACCAATCTTCTAGTCAGGAATCTCCCTAGGGGGTAAGCAGACAACAATCTAAAAAACTAGCAGAGGTATTATCCTGTCTTCACCCTATAACAAAGCTTAGGCTGGAGTTCTACTTTATGGAACCAATCAAACTGAAACTGATGCTTTACTTTTTTTGAAGGTTGCTATAGTTAAAATCTCCTCTTCCATGCCTGTGTATGTGTGCTACACTCTATTCAATCCTATGCAGAGTTTGTACTCCATACTCTGGAACAGTGTTTCTCAAACGTTTTTGTCTTGCGCTACACCAAAAAGATCTAAAACTTTTCATGGCACACCTGATAAGATTTAACAATTTTTGTGTGAAGAATTTATTTATTTTTACATATATATTGTGACGTTATGCGAGGCAAGCTAGTCGACGGGCGATATTTATCGCTTCGCATGCTTTCACTTGGAGTGGACTAGTGAGAGTCCAACCCGGGTTTCACCAGTCACCTTGGCAGAGCTGGTTCCGGCCCAGAGTTTCTGGTCCACCCAAATCCCTCTTCAGCTGCTTTAAATGACCAGGAAGAGATTTCAGTTGGTCTCTGGCCTTGGACTCAGTAGATCTACACTGACAGAGCTACACCTTGAGAGTCGGTTGCTCTAAGGATTTTAAGAGAAAAGGTTTACATTTGTTTTGTTTGGAGGTGTCAGGGACAAGCCCGACATGGTATAGAGAGGTATCCTGCTCTGTATTTGTTTAGCACCAGACGGCAAGGTTTTGTTTTGCTATTTTGCTTGTTTTATGATTTGAAACCTTTTACCAAATAAAACTGCCAACCCGCCAGATTTCAAGAAAGTTTGCCTTCAAGCTGCCTTCTTCCCAGGAAAGGTGATCCACACTAGCTAATCTCCCACACGTGGTGGAGTTCAGTGGGCAACTTTCCCAAATGGAGGAATTGGTGAAGGCCCTGCTGCAAGCCAATGCAGCTCAGCGGGAAACCAACCGCAAGGTCGCAGAGGCCACTGCAGCTCAGTTGGAGGAGAGTCACCAGGCTATCGCAGCACAACAGATGGCTCAACGGGAAACCAACCGCCAGGTTGCAGAGGCCACTGCAGCTCAGGGGGAGGAGTCAGGCTATCGCAGCAAAACGGTTGACTCAACGGGAAACCAACTGCCAGGTCGCAGAGGCCGCTGCAGCACAACAGGCTGCTCAGCAGGAGATGAACCAACAGTTTGCGGAGGCCCTCCAAAATCCAAACTGAATCCAAAATTGGTCCGCGCCTCTTACCAGCTGCAGAAGATGACACCTGCGGATGACGTGGAGGCATACCTCACGACTTTTGAATGAGTCGTTTTTTGCAAAGGATGGCCAAAAGAACAATGGTCAGGACTGCTAGCGCCTTTTCTGACAGGTGAGCCCCAAAAGGCCTATTTTGATTTGGAACCCAATAAGGCCCAGAACTTTGAGTCGCTAAAAACTAAGATACTCACATTCCTGGGTGTCACCATGGCAGTCCGGGCTCAACGGGTGCATCAGTGGATCTACCGCATGGACCAGCCACCCCACTCCCAAATGTTTGACTTGATCCATCTCACAAGGAAGTGGTTACAGCCAGAGACTTTGCCAGGCCCTTGGATCGTGGAGCGTGTGGTCATGGACCGGTATCTGTGCACTCCCTGCGACTTTGAGGAAGTGGGTCAGCTATGGAGACCCCAAAATGGCAAATCAACTGGTGAACCTAGTATAGAGATACAGTGCTACTGAGGACATGTGGTACCCGTCTGCGCCTCACTCCAATGTATCTAGGGGTGAAAGATTGCCCGGCGGACCCGTTAAGACTGTTCCAGGTTTCAAGGGCGTGGGGAAGTTTAAGACTGCTAAAGAGACTATGGGCCCTCGACCTGGAGACTGGCCAAAGAAGCCAGGAAGGTCTTGGGGACCCTTGAGAGGACTGGGTGTAGAGCACATACAGTGCTACCGTTGTCACGCATTGGGACATATTGCTGCCAATTGTCCTCTAAATGATGAACCAATGCTTACATGAAAAGATGCACTGCATCACGGCAGGGTCGCATGGAAAAACAAATGTGTGTGATTTCTGTGAATGGGAAACCAATCACTGCACTGCTTGATTAGGGTAGTGTTATGACTTTAATCAATGGCAAGTGTGTAAACCCTGCAAAATTCCACCCTAGCACAATCGGGGTAATTTGCATCCATGGGGACACTCCTGACTACCAGACTGTGGTGGCTGAGATTGACACCCCTTGGGGCAGCGTGACACATTCAGTGGGGGTGGTACCGTCCCTGCTTCATGAGATCCTGGTGGGGAGGGATTTTCCCCATTTTTGGAGGTTATGGGAAGGCACAGAGAGTCTGGAGGATAGAGCTCCTCCTGCTGGGGAAGCATGGGAACTCTCACCCTAACCTTTATGCCAAATGGAAGAGGAGACGGTTAGCAGGACCGAGGATGGAGGAGACCCTCTTCCTTTTCCTGTAATGGCTGTGGAGCCAGAGGAGCCGGAAGACAGCTCTCAGCTGGAGCTTAATGAACGGAAAACCTCTCTGACTCTAATAGTGAGAGTGGACAGAATATGACCCCTGACTTACCAGGTCAGGAGGGTGGATTTTTGTACAGAGCAATTACTAGATGTCACCCTCATTAGAGCCAGAGAGAACGTTAAGATGATAGATGGGGAACCTGTGGGGGGTGTCTTTCCCCTACATGGCTATTAACAACAATCTTCGGTGATTCACTACATATATAAATCTTCTGTATCAGGTGGTAAAACATGATGAGGATGAGGTAGAACAGCCGGTGGTTCCCAAACCCTTCCGCAGGATGGTGCTAGACTTGGCCCATGGGCATATAATGTGGGAACATCTGGTTATGGAGAAGACCAGGGAGAGGATAATCCAGAGATTCTTCTGGCCTGGGCTATATGCAGATGTCAGAGAGTACTGTGAGTCATGCCCCAAGGGTCAAATATCTGCACCATCACCCCATTTTCGCAATCCGCTTGTTCCCCCACCCATAATTGAAGTGCCGTTCGAGAGAATTGGCATGGATCTGGTGTGGCCAGTAGTAAAGTGTGCCCGGGGCCTCCAACACATTCTGGTAATACTGGACTATGCGACATGCTATCCTAAAGCCATACCCTTGCGGAATACCTCCACTAAGACTATCGCCAAGGAACTGGTCCAGGTGTTTAGTCGTGTGGGGATCCCAAAAGGGGTCTTAACGGACCAGGGCACCCCCTTTGTGTCCAGGGTTTACTAAGGAACTGTGCAAGTTGTACAAAATCTCCCATCTCCATACCTCTGTCTACCACCCCCAAACGGAGAGATTTAATAAAACCCTCAAAAGTATGTTAAAAAAGATGGTCGACAAAGATGGGAGAAATTGGGATTTTTTGCTACCATATCTCATGTTTGCCATACGAGAGGTTCTGCAGGCGTCTACGGTTTATTCTCCATTTGAGCTCTTGTATGGTAGACATCCCAGGGGGCTGCTGAATGTTGCAAAAGAAATATAGGAATGGGAGGCCACCTCATATAGAATTATCATTGAGCATGTCTCCTTGATGCAGGATCGAATTACAGCTGTCCTGCCCCTTGTATGCGAACATATGGAGCGAGCCCAGGAAGCCCAGAGGAGGGTTTATAATCGGGGTGCCAAGACCCGAACTTTCAACCCCTAGGATAAAGTGCTGTTGCTAGTCCCCACTGTGGAAAGTAGATTCCTGGCCAAGTGGCAGGGTTCCTTTGAGGTTAGGGAAAAAAATAGGGGAGGTAAAGTACAAAGTTTACCAGCCAGGGAAGATAAAACCGGAGCAAATTTATCATGTTAATCTCTTAAAACCATGGAAGGACAGAGAGAGTTTACTGACCGTCTCCCTGCCCCAAAAGGACAGGGTACCAATATCCCCTGACGTCACCATAACAGAGTCAGAGTAAAAATAGAGACTTTTTCTCCCCTTTACCCGTACTGACCTCCAGTGATCCAGCTTGACATCATCACTGAACCAGGTGTTCGCATTAATTTGAAGCCCTATAGATTCCCTGAGGCTAGATGAGAGGCCGTGGCAAAGGAAATCAAAATCATGTTAGAATTGGACGTGATAGAGGAGTCCCACAGTGACTGGTTGGCCCCATAGTGCTGGTCCCGAAGCCCGATGGCACTATAAGGTTTTGTAATGACTTTAGAAAGTTAAATAGCATTTCCAAGTTTGATGCATACCCGATGCCTCGTGTTGACGAACTTAGACTGATTGGGAGGTGCCCGGTACACAACAACCCTAGACCTAACTAAGGGCTATTGGCAGATACCCCTCACAGAGACAGCAAAAGAGAAGACTGCTTTTTCTACCCCTGAAGGATCATTTCAATACAAGCGAATGCCATTTGGGTTACACGGTGCCCCTGCATCATTCCAAAGAATGATGGATAAAACCCTAAGACCGCACTGCTCCTAAGCTGCCAGCTACTTGGATGATGTGGTCATCCACAGTCCAGATTGGGAATTGCATCTACCCTGAGTGCAAGCAGTGATAAATTCCCTTAGGAAAGCGGGTCTCACAGCCAACCCAAGAAAGTGTGCCATCGGACTAGAGGAGGCCAAATACCTTGGCCACATTATCGGTCGGGGACTCGGTAAACCCCAAATCAACAAACTGGAAGCAATCCAGAAATGGCCCCAACCTCTGGCTAAAAGCAGGTGCGAGCATTCCTGGGGATCACGGAGTACTATAGACGCTTCGTACCTGACTTTTCCACCGTCCCCCTGACGGACCTGACAAGGGGTAGGGGGTCGGTCATGGTGAAGTGGAACCCCGAAGCCGAGAAGGCGTTTCAGAGGTTGGAACAAGCCCTCTGTGTACAACCAGTGCTGGTGACCCCGGACTTCACCAAGGACTTTGTAATGCAGACCGAAGCCTCTCATGTGGGTCTAGGGGCTGTACTGTCCCAGATCAGGCATGGGGAAGAGCACCCAGTGTGATGATATCAAGTGCGAGACACACAAAACTAGCACCATTTTGCCATAAGTACGCCATGACAGTTTTAACTTAGGAAACCCCTGACTCCTCATTCCCCCTCCCCACAACTTAGGAATGTCAGGTCTTCTAACAGACTTGCAAAAGTCTGGGGGATGTTTGGACAAGCCTAATCATAAACCAATAAATCAGATCTCTTAAAGGACAGCACAGTGCGTGCGAGACACACAAAACTAGCATAATTTTACCACAAGTACACCATGACAGTTTTAACTTAGGAAACCCCTCACTCCTCTTTCCCCCTCCCAACAACTTAGGAATGCCAGGTTTGGGGGATGCCTAATCGTAACCCAATAAATCTGATCCCTTAAGGGACAGCACAGAAGATCTCAGATAAGGGAGAGAGCTATAATTCTCTTCAGACAGCTGCGCCTTCCAGTAACCCTAAATCAACATGAAAAGGTAGAAAATATACCCACAGTTAATAACTCCAGATAGAAATGTGACATACACTTTTTATTAATATATCTGTATGCGGGAAGGCATACTATTTAAAACAAACCCAAACATCGATTAATTAATTTATAAGGGAACCCACTGAGTTTATCCTTTTCTCAGGGTGACAGAAAGCAACAAGTCTGTCATGTTTAGGCTTGTCTTGATACACTGTGGCCGCTGAACTCAAATTCCCTAATGATGAATTTGCATGATAATTCCATCCCGAGATATGGTTTTTAGACTGCGAATTGCATATTAGGGAAGATTGTTATTCTGCGGTCCGCCCTGGACAGCCCACGACCCTCCTTACCAATGTGAGTGGTCAGGGGCATACGGCCCCACCTCTTTACACCCAGAGAAAAAGGGAATGAAAGGGACAGCTCTCAGTTCTCACCTTACCATCAAAGAATGAACCTCTGAGAACCCATGGACTCATCATCGAATCTCTGACTGATCGCAAAAATTTAAAAGCAAGTAACTTTCCATTTTGTCTTACCTCTTTGCTGCTGTATATTATGTCTCTTAATACTTTGTAACATAATTTTTCTGCAAATATTTTACTGCACCAAACTTGACCTTTTCATTATAAAACCTTATTCTGAAAAGTGTTAATCTTGTCCCTAAAGCTCCCTGCAAGCTATAACGAATTTGTTCCTTTGAAGAGCGCTACTGTTTAAGATGACTCATCTGAATATTCCTGTCTGTGGTGACATCGTATGTTACAGGTGATTATTCTAAAATCATAATTGGTATTGCTAATTGTTGGAGACCTAACACTCTGGCTCAAAGGTTAGTGGTGGCACTGAAAGGGTTAATTGTTTGAATTAGCCCAGTAACGATTGGTCACAGGCAGCTGGCACTTAGACGGTGGTCCCCTAAGCTGGGAAATCTTTGTGCTGAAAGCAGCTGAGAGTGGCATTGTTACGTTAGTTACAAGCGCGGTGTGAGCTCACTTGGTCCTCTGTCACCAGTGAGTGAGGAGGGCAGTGATCTGATACCTGCATTCGTCACACCCGGTTGTATACCTAAGCCGGAAACTAACCCAGCATGAGAAAAATGATGCCATAGTCGACAAGGAATGTCTTGCTATTAAATGGGCCTTGGAGAGCCCAAAGTATTATGTATTGGGTGGGCCGTTTAGACTGGTCACTGACCATGCCCCCCTGAAGTGGATGTGTGACAACGGGGAAAAGAATAGACGGGTGACAAGGTGGTTTTTGGCCCTACAGTCCTACGATTTTACAGTAGAACATAGGGCAGGAAAGTTGCAAATCATTGCAAATGTCCTTTCCCGCGTCCACTGTATGGGTGTGACAGTTGCTCAGCCGCAGAGGCTGGAGCAGAGGGTGGGGATATGTGATGTTATGCGAGGCAAGATAGTCGATGGGTGATTATTTGTCGTCTCACATGCGTTCACATGGAGTGGACTAGTGAGAGTCTGACCCAGGTTTCGGCTGTTTCCGGCCCAGTGATTCTGGTCCACCCAAATCCCTCTTCAGCTGCTTGAAATGACCAGGAAGAGATATCAGTTGGTCTCTGGCCTGGGACTCAGTAGACCTACACTGAGAGAGCTACACCTTGAGAGTCAGTTGCTCTAAGGACTATAAAAGAAAAGGTTTGCATTTGCTTTGTTTGGAGGTGTTAAGGACAAGCCTGACATCGTGTAGTGAGGTATCCTGCTCTGTATTAGTTTAGCGCCGGACGGCAAGGTTTTGTTTTGCTATTTTGTTTGTTTTATGATTTGCAACCTTTTACCAAATTAAACTGGCAACCCACCAGATTTCAAGAAAGTTTGCCTTCAAGCTGCTTTCTTCCCAGGAAAGGTGATACACACAAGCTAATCTCCCACGAGATATATATATATATATATATATATATATTTATGGTTTCTTGTCCATTTTTCAGAGAACATGAATGATAACACAAAAGCATTTCTTTCACTCATGGTTAGTGTTTGGCTGACACCATTTATTATCAATCAACTGTGTTTACTCTTTTTAAATCATAATGACAACAGAAATTACCCAAATGACCATGATCAAAAGTGTATATACCTTGGTGATTTTGGCCTCATAATATGCACACAAGTTGACACAAAGGGGTTTGAGTGGCTATTAAAGGTAACCATCCTCACCTGTGACCTGTTTGCTTGTAATTAGTGTGTGTGTATAAAAGATCAATGAGTTTCTGGACTCCTGACAGACCCTTGTATCTTTCATCCAGTGCTGCACTGACATTTCTGGATTCTGAGTCATGGGGAAAGCAAAATAATTGTCAAAGGATCTGTGGGAAAAGGTAGTAAACTGTATATGAGTCATCTTAGCCAAACACTAACCATGAGTGAAAGAAATGTTTTTGTGTTATCATTCATATTCTCTGAAAAATGCTCAAGAAATCATAAATTCTGCCAGGGTATGTAAACTTATGAGCACAACTGTGTGTGTATATATATATATATTTACTTTCGTTTGCTTCCTTGCTTTTCATTTAACAGTTTATCTTTCAGAGCTCCAGGCTTGATTAAGTATTTCTCCATCGCTAAACAATGAACAAACTTTATTTATAAGCATTAAAGTTGGAATGGTTATAATATAATTAGAGCAATCAAGTTCTCCCGAGATTGATTCACCATTAAATGCTTCGATGCTTTAAAGGTTTCAAAACCCTAGCAATTTTAAATATATTTCAAAACTCCCACGGCATACCTGCAAATAGTGTGCCGCGTCACACGGTTTGAGAATCACTGCTCTGGAGGAATATAAACTCTCCATAGGATTTAATGGCAAGTGTGATGGAGAAGAATTTGAAAATCAGCCCTGACATAGCCCTACAATTCAATATTTCGCTGGCTCAGGAACAGGTTGGTATAAGACTGTTGGTGCCCATAATGTGGTAATTTCCTGATTAACTTTATACATTATGAATGAAAATAAATAGCCTAGTAGCGTTGAAGTTTGCTGCCATTTGCACAGAATGAATGTACACGCCGTTTCACAGGGTGAATAGTTCTGCAAATTAAAAAAAAATAAACCCAGTTGTTCTACTGTATCAGTGACTACTGCTGATCTCCACGTTACTCCTCTATCCTATAGTGACATCACAGCGATATGCGCAGCAGAGGAAGAGGTAAGAAATATTTTTCTTCCTTTTTCTTTACAGGTAGGTTTTTCATTGTCACAATAATCAAGTGCTAACACAACATCTTATGTTTCTTAGAGGCTATATTCGTGAGATCTCCATATTTCAGTTCTTGGGTCTGCATAACTGCCTGGGATATTATCATTGGCTCCCACTCTTTCCAATGGATCTTTTTTCTTTTTATTTGAGAGCATCCGGAAATTAAGGGCTGGCACAGCCCACCAAGCTCCATCTACAATATATCCAAAGTATTACATTTGAACTGCGCCTTCAAGAACTCTATTGATGCATTAATTACATTTTCTATGTAAGGGCTATATACACACATTTTTTTTTTTTGTGTGGTTCCGAACTGTACTTAGCATAAAACAGTTTCTGTGAGTGTGCCCTAGGGCTCCAAACCAGACTGGCATAAACAGATTCTGAAAATACATTAGGCTAATAAGCACCTTCGTTCTCCCTCCTATCCCTGGGGGAAGCAATAAATAGGCATAATAGATAATCAAGGGGTTTCCTGAAATATTACAATCATTCCAAGATACAGTGTAATATGTAATTATAGAAGGATTGCCCACAGTTCCTGGGAAGTCTATATTATTAGGTATAATTAGTGTATCTAAACCCAAGAACAAACATGTAATATATTGCAGCTTATTAAAGCAGAACTTCATCCAAAAAGGGGAGTTCCGCTCTTCCTCCTTCTCCCCACTCCTCTACCATATTTGGATTTTTTTTTTTTGTGGGGGAGCAGGTACCCGATCCAAGTGACCACTGACAGGGCGCAGCATGGCTTGTGCATGCGCAGTGGGAAGCCCGCTGTGAAGTCGCAAGAAGTCAGTCGGCTTCCCGCAGTTATCATGCCGGTGCTGTGGACCTACAGATCGGCGAAGAACCGGCCCGGGTGAGGATGGTGCTGGCAGGGGAGGGCTGGGCTGGGGGGCAGGGTGGCAATTGCCCCCCCAGGCCACCCTAACTTACATTCAAAATGGCCGATGGCTGCTGCCCGCTCACGCTTTTTTCTTCTTGTGGAGGAAGGAAGTAGGGGCCAGGGGCGCAGCAACCAACTAACTGAAGACAAAGGGGGGAGGCGCCTAGGGCTAGCCCTACCATGGATCCTGCTGAGCCCATTGGGCTGCCTCGGGCGGGGGGGGGGGGCGGCACTGATGAGGTTACGAGGTTACATTTGATAGGCACTGGTGAGGCTGCATTGATGGGCACTGATCAGGCTGCATGGATGGACACTGGTGAGGCTGCATTGATGGGCACTGATCAGGCTGCATGGATGGACACTGGTGAGGCTGCATTGATGGGCACTGATGAGGCTGCATTGACGGGCACTGATCGGGCTGCATTGACGGGCACTGATCAGGCTGCATTGATGGGCATTGGTGAGGCTGCATTGATGGGCATTGGTGAGGCTGCATTGATGGGCACTGGTGAGGCTGCATTGATGGGCACTGATGAGGCTGCATTGACGGGCACTGATCGGGCTGCATTGACGGGCACTGATCAGGCTGCATTGATGGGCACTGGTGAGGCTGCATTGATGGGCACTGGTGAGGCTGCATTGATGGGCACTGGTGAGGCTGCATTGATGGGCACTGATGAGGCTACACTGATGTGCGCTGGTGAGGCTGCATTGATTGGCACTGGTGAGGCTGCATTGGTGGGCACTGATGAGCTGCATTGATGTATTATTTTTGTTAAACCTCCTTTGTTGCTATTAGCATTAAATTATGTTACCACATTGTAGCATATTTGTCAGGTGGGCATGGATGGTGAGCTGATTCTGTGGTTCAATGGGCCACGTGACTTGACTTGCCCCCCAGGGGTGTTGGATCTCTGGACAGGTGAGTGTCTGTTTATCAAAAGTGAGCAGCTACAGCTTTTGTAGCGGCTGACTTTTAATTTTTTGGGGAAGTTGGTGAATGCTCCGCTTTATTCCTTAGATTTGGTTATCTTTTTTTCAGATTTTCAGATTCATTTCATTTTTCATTGTCTCAGATTTTTTGTCCTTTATTTTTTAGCTGGTCATGTATAATATTCCCATCACATCACATTCAGTAATCACATCACAGAGGTAAAGTGCAACGTTTTGGCATGCCTTTGTCAGGCTCAGGCATGTGATAAGGCAGTGATGGCGAACCTTGGCACCACACATGTTTTGGAACTAGATTTCCCATGATGCTCAGCTACACTGCAGTCTGCATGAGCATCATGGGAAATGTAGTTCCAAAACATCTGGGGTGCCAAGGTTCGCCATCACTGTGATAAGGGGTTGTTGTTTATGTGCATAGGTACCTACGTACCACCTTTTCTACAGGGGCATACTGTATATTATTATTATTATACAGGATTTATATAGCGCCAGCAGTTTGCGGGCCCTGCTCGTTAGAGCTTACAATCTATAGTAAAATAATCTTGACATGAGTTTAATTCCTAGTGGAGAGAAGCTTATTTAGAGAGTTTTTGCCATGGTATTGTTACTAATTCTCCCCACTGTGCTATTGTATTCTGACAGCATAACTCCTCCATTGGATACACTCATACTACCAATTGACTGCAGTCACTGATCGAATTAAATTTTTTTAAACATTTCAATTGAAAAGAAGCCAAACAAGAACAGCCATAGGTGGACTGAAATTTGTCCTTGCTGAATCGGCTTATCTTTGATCCATCTATGGCCAACTTAAAAGGGTCCGAACCGTCACCCCTGAAATACAGTGCCTTGAAAAAGTATTCATACCCCTTGAAATGTTCCACACTTTATCCCTGATTTTTCTGGTGTGTTCCTTGGCCTTCATGATGCTGTTTTTCACTAAGGTTCTCTAACAAACCTCTGAGGGCTTCACAGAACAGCTATATTTATACTGAGATTAAATTACATACTATTTACTAATTAGGTGACTTCTGAAGGCAATTGGTTCTACTAGATTTTAGTTAGGGGTATCAGAGTAAAGGAGGCTGAATACAAATGCACGCCACACTTTTCACATATTTATTTGTAAAAATATTTGAAAACCATATATCACTTTCCTTCCACATCACAACTATGTGCCACTTTGCGTTGGTCTATCAAATAAAATCCCAATAAAACACATTTACGTTTTTGATTGTAACATGACAAAATGTGGAAAATTTCAAGGGGTATGAATACTTTTTCAAGGCACTGTATACTCTTATAAGGTATAAACGCAGAAAATGACAGTGAAGTTCCTCTTCTGTTGATGTCTGCTTACCTGTGAATAAACCTGTGGTAGAGAAGAGAACTAGAGGGACTTATTGCATTCGACTTTCATTGAACATGCCAGGAACTGGCAAGTTCAGAGGTATATAAGGAAAAACAGTGTGCATGTCCCTTTGAAATGTTTACATGTTGCAAATCAATTTCTTTTTTTTTTTAAAGTATATTTTTATTGAGTTTTGACAAAGTATGGTCCGTAAAAAAAAAATTAAAAAAAAATCACATGCCAGGGAGATATAAAATGTACAACCAAACCAAGGCCAAACACGGCCAACGACAAACCTACAGTAATAGTCCGCCCTGGCCCTTTTGAAAAGGGTGATCAGGGGAGTTTGACCAAAACCAGTCCCCCCGACCCAGCCGGGTCGGTGCAGGAGGTCAAAGGGTATGTACATAACTTAGAACAAACTATAACCCAATGACACACGCTCGCATTCACACACACACAAACACCATCCAATCTTCAGGTCCTCACCCGTACCCCCCACCTCTCCACCACATCGCCGTTATACAAGAACTCCCCCAAACAGAGGGGGGGGGGGGTGGCGGCAGCCGCCACCCGACCCCAATACACAGTTATCCAGGCGCCACCCAGCCGTCTACAGCCTTTTTACTGCTGGGACAACGGGGTGTCTTCCCAAAAGGAATCCTCGATGTCCAGCCAAGGTTGCCAAATCTTATACAATTTTTTGGGACACGCTCAGCCTGTGTAGATAAGCTTGTATATGGGTAAGGCTTTATTTACCATTCGGGGGACTACACGTTAATAAGATGGCTTACCATTTATTTCGGAATGGGTATATGTTCGAATAGATGTGTCCGACTCGCACAGGGTTTTTTAACATATTCTAAACCGTTGGAACCGACCTGTAGCTCCTAAGGAAAACCCTTCTGTGGGGCAACAGGGTCGTCATTTTTCCGACATCTGCCGACCCACCGCGGACCTATTGACACATAACCCCAGTCCACCGCCGACGGCGGTGGGGGGGGGGGGAGACAAACCCCCTCAAGAACATATTG
>BLSH010319159.1:1519622-1551502 GCA_018402905.1 Glandirana rugosa | reverse complement strand
AGATGGCTTACCATTTATTTCGGAATGGGTATATGTTCGAATAGATGTGTCACCCAGCCGTCTACAGCCTTTTTACTGCTGGGACAACGGGGTGTCTTCCCAAAAGGAATCCTCGATGTCCAGCCAAGGTTGCCAAATCTTATACAATTTTTTGGGACACGCTCAGCCTGTGTAGATAAGCTTGTATATGGGTAAGGCTTTATTTACCATTCGGTAGAATAATTGCACATCAGGGGCTAATGCATTTTTCCATTTCAGTAAAATCAATTTCCTAGCAAAGAATAGCAGTACACACAAAAAGATTCTAGCATGAGTCCGATGTACCTGTTCATTTAACACACCAAGTAGTCCGACTTCCTGAGTTTGTGGGACGGGTATATCCAGAGTGTGTTCAAAAAAGGAAAAAATCGCAGTCCAGTATGGGAGTAGAACAGGACAAGACCAAAACATGTGCAGGCAGTCAGCATACATTATATCACATCTGGGACATGAGGCAGCATCGGCAAAACCCATACGCGCCAATCTAGCGGGGGTATAGTGAAGTTGGTGTATAAACTTAAATTGCGTGTATCTATCATTCGTACTGATGAGGTCTTGAAAGCATATCTCGGAGGCCTCATCCCAGGACTCGTCAGACAAGTCCGGGATCAGCAGCTCCCATTTCTTTCGAGCTATTTGAAAAGGGCCACAGCCAGCGGACTGAAAGCGGGAGTAAAGGGTAGTAACTACTTTAGAAATGTCAGGCTGGGAGAATATTTCCTCCAGCGGTAGCTCTGATAACTCCCGCGTCAGGCCCCCCAGCTGCACCCGTATGGCATGACGTAACAACAGGTATTTGAAAAAAAAATTATTTTCTACCTCACATCTAGTCCTTAGATCCTCAAAAGTGACAAATACATTGTTCTGAAAAACGTGACCGACCCGGGTAACACCCAGACGAGTCCACCAACCGGAATCCCGATGACCCAGTAGCTCAGGGAAGTTAGAATTCTGCCACAAAGGGGCATTAGGTGATATTCTCCCCGCCCCTCCCAGCAGTCCGTTACCCACATGCCAGGCGAGCCGAGAGACGTCCACAGGGGACTCCCTCGAACAACGCCTGGGCGTGGATCCGTGCATGGCATGCACCGCGGCCTCCCGAGACCCCTCCAGGGCACACACCAGAGAAGCCGAGGCGCCCCTAGGTGGTTCCTGGAGCAAATCATATACATATGTAAGCTGTGATGCCGTATAATATAGCCAAAGGTTCGGGCATGCCAAACCTCCATCCTGTCTAGAAGCCTGTAAAGAAGCCCTGGCCACACGAGGCTGTGCCCCCTGCCACAAAAACTGGAACAAAATGGAATCCAACTTATGGAAAAACTTTTAGGTAAAAATACAGGTGACGCCCTAAGTACATATAAAAATTTGGGTAGGAATATCATTTTAAAAATGTTCACCCGACCTATTAAGTTGAGCGGCAGGGAGGCCCAGGTACTCAGCCTAGTTTCCATGTTTGAGACTATGGGGGCAAGATTAAGAGATTCAAAAACGGCCATGTCATTGTGAATCTGGATCCCCAGATAACGGAAGGTTGACTGTATTGTCTGCCGAGATTCAAGCAAATAGCCATAGTCTAGGGCAGGGCCTATTGGGAAAGCAACCGATTTTTCCCAACTGACACACAACCCAGAGACCCTACCAAAGTCTTCAACTACCTCCATTAGTGACCTAAAGGAGCCCTCCGTACCATCTAGGTATATCAGGGCATCATCTGCATATAGCGAGATGTTCTCAGTTAAGTCCCCATAGCAAATGCCTCTCACCCTCCCAGTCTGCCGCACCGCCAGAGCAAAAGGCTCCATGGCCAGGGCAAACAGAAAGGGCGAGAGCGGGCAACCCTGTCTGGTGCCTCTCTGGAGGGAGAACTCCCCCGAGACATCCCTATTGGTGCACACCCTGGCCCTTGGATTGGTATATAGCAGGCGAACCCATTGGATGTACTGAAGGCTGAATCCCATGCGATGCATGGTTTCCCAAAGAAAGGACCAATTTACCGTGTCAAAAGCCTTCAGCACATCCAAGGATAGAACCAGGCCACTCCTACCATCAGCAGCCGCCCTGTGTATGTTTAGGTACAGCCAGCGAATGTTGTCATACGTGCTCTTTCCAGGCATGAACCCCGTCTGATCTGGATGAATAAGATGCAATATTACTTTCTGTAATCTTTTGGCTAGTAACTTGGCCAATATCTTGACATCACTGTTGAGCAATGATATAGGACGGTAAGACCCACACGCCAGGCTGTCTTTTCCTGGTTTGGGTATCAGCACAATCAGGGCCTCACACATCGAGGGAGGAAGTTCACCCCCCTCAAATGCCGCCCGAAACTGGGATTGCAACCTCGGTGCCAGTTCTTCAACGTAGGCCCTGTACCACTCGGCTGGCAGCCCATCAAGCCCGGGGGTCCTGTTGGGGGGGAGGGAGTAGATAGCATCTTTGATCTCCTCGATCGTCAAGGGACCATCCAGGATATCCCGATGCGAGTCCTCCAGTGTGGGGAACCGAATGGAGTCCAAGAACCCCACCACTTCCACCTCATCCAGAGGGTCCGGGGTCTGATAGAGCTTTTCATAAAGAACCCTAAAGGTATGATTGATAGCCAGAGGGTCAGAGGATATGCTGCCGTCAGGCAGTCTAACTTGAGATATACATCTATCCACGTATTCAGTACAAGAAAGGTAGGCAAGCAGCTTCCCATTTTTCCCACTATGTTTGTGTAATCTAGCTGACAAATAGAGTTGATGTTTCTGAGTCATTTCTACCGTGTGGAGGTCAGGCGCCTTATGCGTGCCCACCAAAATACCATGAGATTCAGGGATAGGGTCTGCCGAGTACCGAGCCCTGGCGGTCTCAAGAGAGGCCTCGAGTGACTCAAGAGTGACTCTCCTAGCCCTCCTATGTCCAGCTATGTTCACAATATATGAACCCCTTATCGTCGCCTTAAAGGCATCCCATACTATGCCCGCCGACGAGGACTGGGCGTTATCACTCCAGTACCTGGAAATATCCTGCCCGATGGGAACCAGTAGCTCCGGAGTTGCAACCCATAATGGACTAAGCCTCCATGTTCTAAAGGATGGCCTATGCCCCAGGGCAAGCTCTAACACAATAGCAGAGTGGTCAGATAAAGTTTGAATCAGGTAACTAACAGTCCTAACATTTAGAACCAGGTCCTGAGAACCCAGGGCATAATCTATCCTGGAAAGAGCACGGTATGACTGCGACTGACAAGAATAAACTCTATCTGTGCTATGTTTTAACCGCCATAAGTCCACGTATCCAAAAGAGGCACACCAATTTTTAAAAAGTTTTGATTCATGTTGGAGAGGTCTCAATCGGTCCAGACAGGACCGAGTTGAAATCCCCAACAATTAGCGTAGGCATAGACGGCAACAGTGACATCTGCACACTTAATTCTGTGAAAACAGCAGCCGTGACCGGGGGGGGGGGGGGGGACATAGACCGCAACTAACAGCAATGGCACTGCATGTATAGCACATTGAAGCAACACAAATCTTCCATTTGGATCAGTGACTACTCGGTCACAGGAGAAGGGAAGGCCCTTTCTTACCAGTATAGACACACCTCGGGCATAGTTGGAATATGTAGAGTGATACGCTAACATCACCCAGTGTTTTTTAAGGGCAAGAATCCTGGATCCGATC
Source organism: Glandirana rugosa (assembly GCA_018402905.1). Classification (NCBI taxonomy): domain Eukaryota; kingdom Metazoa; phylum Chordata; class Amphibia; order Anura; family Ranidae; genus Glandirana; species Glandirana rugosa. The sequence continues at coordinate 1,547,795 of BLSH010319159.1, read as the reverse complement.
AGATGCGTTTCTAGCAGGCACAAAATATGTGGATTGTGATTCTTAAGGAAATTGAACATAGAGGACCTTTTAAATTTAGAGTTAAGCCCCTAATATTTCATGCAATGCACTTGATATCAGCCATTTAATAAGGGGGTAAAATCACCAGCCCCGGCACGGCTGCAAACCCAAAGGAGGAGAGGGAGGTGAGGACCTGAGCATTCACCCATACACTCAGACATACCAATACATACCTTCATACTGTCACACACACACATCAATGTTCCCAGAGGGAGGGGATACACCCCCCGGGGACGTACCCCTGCCCAACTCCAAAAAAAGGGAGTAGGCTTTGTCCCTAAACCGCCAACAAATGGCATGGCCTAGACAGCCAACGTAGTAACAGTATATAGTTCAGCAAAAATAAAAAATCAAGATGAACAGTAAACTTTGAAGCAGCACAGTCCCATTCACGGACCGTATTCCTCTTGTCAGTGGAACAAAAGGTGACAAGACGTGCCTGTCCCGATTACAAAAATGCAGGTAAGTCAGTGCCTACCACATCACAGCAAAGCAATAGGAAGAAAAAGAGATGAGCCCTTTCAGGTATTCAATGGACCTCCAGATAAACGACCAGGCTGCTCCAGCGACTCAAACCAGGATGGGGCGGCAACAGGGGTTTGAAAGAAGTGAACTTTTCCCTGGTAAACCACTCTCAGTGTAGAAGGAAATAGCATAGAGTACTGTATGGTCTTCTCCCTCAGTTTCAGCTTAACATGCTGGTATTTGGCGCGCTGGGTCCGGACAGCAGGCGAGTAGTCAGGAAACAGGGATACCGATGCGTTGTTAATCTTGAGGCTCCCCTTTTGTCGTGCTGTGCGCAAGATGGAGTCCCTGTCCCGATAATTGAGCAGGCGGATTACCATGGTGCGGGGAGGGCTGCCCTCTGGAAACGGCCTGCCGGGAACTCTATGAGCTCTCTCCAGCACAAAACATTGTTATAAACAGTCCTTCCCGAACTCCTGCATAAACCAGCACTCCAGAAATGACACTGGGTCGGAGCCCTCCATCCGCTCAGGCAACCCCACAAGGCGCAAATTGTTCCGTCTCAGACGATTTTCCAAATCATCAGCCTTGTCTTCTAGGGACTTAATTTTAGCGCCATACGTTTTAACAGCAGGCAGGAGAGGGTTAACAGTATCCTCCAAATCGCTAATACGGCTTTCAGTCTCTGAGACCCTGTCCCGGATCTTATGCATATCCTGGCGCATAATGGTAATGTCTAATTTCAGCTCCGCTACCTTCCCCATGAGGTCAGAGTGATTCACCTTTATAGTTTTGAGTACATCCATCAGGGTAGGTTCTTCCTCCATGTCCTCATCACTGGGAGAAGTCTGTGACAGCAGCACCTGCGGAGCCGAGGCTCCCGGAGAGGGAGGCAGAGAAGGGGGGAGGTCTGGGTCCTCTCCAAACAGCTCCGGCGTGGATGCCAGGGAGGGGAGCGGAGCGGTGGAGCGGCGGCCATCTTGACCCCCAAGGCCTGAACGGGTATTAATGTTCATCGCGGCTGGAGGCTGCTTCCTCCTCCTCTTGCCCATCCACTAACACCTCACAAAGCAGGGGAAGCCGTGCAGCAGCCAGTCGGTAGTGAATTGGGGCTTCAAAAGGTACAGGCACACAGGATTGCAAAGGATTTTACCGAGGAGACCCGGAGCTGCTAAAAAACACGTCTGATCACATGCCGCTTCAGGCCACGCCGCAAATCAATTTCTTAACAGAAATACATACAACTGTGTATCATGCAAACATAAATCAATGGCTTAATCACATATAATTTATCACAAGTAGGCATGTGCGGTTCGTTTCATTCCGAATTAATATTCGGAGGAATTTTTCATTATTCGGATATATCTGAATACCCGAATTACAATATATACACATTTTACCGTATGCTCCAAATAATGAAAAAAAAATTGTCAGAATTTCCAAAATTCTATTCAATTAGAATCAAATTTTACATTTAACTCCAGTTGAATTCTAACTGTACACATATTGCTGAAATCAAAGACTGTGTGTGTTATTAGAGTACCATTTCAAAATAATGCTGTTTTAATTAAACCAAAGGTGATTTAAAGAGTCTTCGTAATTATTTGATGAAGTGTTTTCTTTTGTTTGTTCACTTTGCCACATTCTAATCGAAAAAAAAAATCTAACGTTTTCAATTCGACTGATTCAAAATTTATAGATGTAACCGTTTCGAAACGAAAAAAAAAATAGTAAATTCGAAAGACACAAAACGAATCCCATATACGAATTCCGAATACGAATCCTAAATACTAATTGAACGAATCAGCCAAATTTAACAAAACAAAATAACTAGATTGTCTAATCACAAGTGAGTAATAAAAGTTCACAGATAAATGTAAGAGTCCAGCTTTATTCCATTAAAAGGATAAAAAAGTCCAGCTTTATAAAAATTCCAAGTGCCTTGTAGTGCTTAGTGATGAATAAAAACAAAACGATTAATGATGGCAATGATGGGGCACTATTCACTTTTCTGCCTATTTCATGGTTAATACTTATCATTTATTTAGCACTGCACTTGCCACTGACTCCAACAATGGGCCATTGTTAACTCCCACTGACACAAGGCCTTTTTCTACTCCCACTGGCCTCAGTCCACCCCCCCCCCCCCCCCAAGTCTGAAGGACAGTATACTGGCCCTTTGTATAAAACATTTGGAGACCCCTGTTCTAATGATTGGTGGTGTCAAAATGGTGTTCGTTTTCGAAGGTAGTGACGAGAAGATTTGGAGGATTGATAATTTCTAACAGGGAATGTGTTTTTTGTTCAGGAAAGTGCATTCACTCCAACATCAAATGTTAAAAGCAAACCTTTTTTTGAAGAACTTTCAAACAACATTCAGCAAGTCCTCAAATGTATTAATGAGAATTTTCATATGAATATAAATGTTAAAAAATCTGCTAGTATATGGCCAGCCTGAGTTAGTATTTTCAGAAGGAGAGGTCAGCAATGCACACAACCTTCAAGGTCAAGATTAATTGGTTTGCATTTTATAGACTGTCTAGGAATGTATGGATGTTTGGAAATCCTGAGAGTGACTGGAAGAGCAGAGAATTGTAACAAACCCAGAGCTATTGCATACTCTAAAAGTACATATCTTGTTTTCCTGGCCTCAAGTGTAATCAATTCAATTTTTTTTTAGATCAAGAAGTAAGTCAATTAAATTTTTGATCCAAACTGAAGAATACCTCTTTAGGCTTCTCTTGATAAAAGAGTGTCATGTTCTTCTTCAGTTCCGTGTAATGCTGGCTGTGCTGTCATATCTTGCCATCAATACATTATTAGTTATGGCCATAAGTGCCTATGGCCTGTCTATTTTTAGTGTACTCGTGAGATATGTTTATACACCTCGGGCATAATGTGGGTTAGAAGTGCATCAACACCCTCTTCTCCTGTTCCACTCTTTCTACGAGATGTTATCAAGCATTCCTTCTCATCTACTATTGCGCCGGGATCGCAGGGACAGGCATTCGGCAGAGTCTTGCCCCTGGTGCTAATAATACAGATCATAGTAATAGTTGTGGAATGTTCTGAATTTCGGCAGGCCTCGGCTTGCCTGCTTTGTAGTGGGGCACACAAAACATGCATACCGATACTGATAACTCACAGGCAAGCCTATCTTGTTCAGAGAGATGAGTGGGAGATATAGAAAACTAGTCGGTCAAGTGCATATAAATCAATAAGGAAATAACCGCCTTTAACTCCCATATTCAAATGGCACCTTTCAGCCATTTAAAAAAAAATTGCCTGCATTTTACCGTGGAAAGGATCACCTGTTTAAAAAGGATTGGTATAATTTTTCTTGAGAATTTCACTTTACTAGGTTTAATATTTAAAGCTAAACTCCAGTCAAAGAGCTAAATACAAAGGTGATCTGATTTTTTTTCTCTGCTCTAGTGCGATAACACTTGCAGCAGTGGCGGCCACTCCATAAGGGGCGCAGGGGCTTGGCCCCCCAATCCATGTGTCCGGCCCCCTAATCTACATGCATATTGGGTCCATAACCACAATATGGGGTATGTGCAACATCACTACAACAGAGGTTTGTTTAACAAGAAAAGAAGGAAGAGATACAGTATCTCACAAATGTGAGTAAACCCCTCACATTTTTGTAATTATTTTAATATATCTTCATGTGACAACACTGAAGAAATTACAATTTGCTACAATGTAAAGTAGTGAGTGTACAGCTTGTATAACAGTGTCAATTTGCTGCCCCCTCAAAATAACTCAACACATGGGCATTAATGTCTAAACCGCCGGCAACAAAAGTGAGTACACCCCTAAGTGAAAATGTCCAAATTGGGCCCAATTAGCCATTTTTCCTCCCTGGTGTCATGTGACTTGTTAGTATTACAAGGTCTCAGGTGTGAATGGGGAGCAGGTGTGTTAAATTTGGTGTTATCGCTCTCACTCTCTCATACTGTTCACTGGAAGTTCAACATGGCACCTCATGGCAAAGAAATCTCTGAGAATCTGAAAAAAATAATTTTTGCTCTATATAAAGATGGCCTAGGCAATAAGAAGATTGCCAAGACCCCAAAAATTAGCTGCAGCACTGTGGCCAAGACCATACAGCGGTTTAACAGGACAGGTTCCACTCAGAACAGGCCTCGTCATGGTCGACCAAAGTAGTTGAGTGCACGTGCTCAGCATCATATGCAGAGGTTGTCTTTGGGAAAAATAGACATATGAGTGCTGCCAGCATTGCTGCAAAGGTTGAAGGGGTGGGGGGTGAGCCTGTCTGTGCTCCGACCATATGCCACACACTGCATCAAATTAGTCTGCATGGCTGTCCACCCAGAAGGAAGACGCTTCTAAAGACGATGCACAAGAAAGCCCGCAAACAGTTTGCTGAAGACAAGTGGATCATGGACATGGATTACTGGAACCATGTCCTGTGGTTTGATGAGACCAAGATAAACTTATTTGGTTCAGATGGTGTCAAGCGTGTGTGGCACAACCAGATGAGGAGTAAAAAGACAAGTGTGTCTTGCCTACAATCAAACAGGGTGGTGGGAGTGTCATGGTATGGGGCTGCATGAGTGCTGCCTGTGACGAATGCGGGTATCAAATCGCAGCCCTCCTCACCGACCGGCGACCGAGGACCCCCCTAATCTAATACCGCACTTGTCACGAACGTAACAATGCCACTCTCAGCTGCTTTCAGCACAAAGATTTCCCAGTTTGTGGGACCACCATCTAAGTGTCAGCCGCCTGAGAGCGATTGTTACCGGGCTAATTCAAACAATTAACCCTTTCACTGCCACCACTTCTGGATACCGGCCAGAAGACGTGTATGTTAGCAATACCAGTATTTTAGAACAACCGCCTGTAATACACACTGTCACCGCAGACATGTATATTCAGATGCGTTATTTTAAAAACAGTAGCGCTCTTCAAAGGAACAGATTCGTAATAGTTGCATTAAGAGCTTTAGGGACAAAATTAACACTTTTCAATATAAGGTTCAATAATGAAACGGTCAAGTTTTAGGTGCAGTAAAATATTTACAGAAAAATAAAAGAAGGTTGCAAGATACTGAGACAAAAGTTACAGCTAAGGAACAGAATGAAAAAATACCTACATTTGAAATGTCTGTGCCTAATAAGTGTTTCTAAGATGATTTCTTGGTTCTCTGAAGTTGTTTTATCGATGGTACTTGAGAACTGACAATTGATCTTGGCAGTCCTTTTTCTCTGGATCACAGGGGGGGGGGGGGGGCATACCCCTCTGGCCATTCGCATGAGAGGGCGTGTTCTTAGACAATGTCCAGGGAGGGCTGTTGCGAGACATGCTGCATAATCCAGGCATGGATTATGAAAATCATAACTTGTGATTGGGCAAATCTACCAGTAAGAAATTCCATCTCGGCATGCGTAAAGCTTTCAAATGACTCCAATCATGAGAGTTCTGAGACCTTCTAGGACCCTGGGGAGGAAATAGACTAGTTCTATCCTTCCTTGGGTAACAAGTGGTGAATGTTTATACTTGAATTATCCGGGCCGTAATTCTACATTCAAATATGTATGTTTTATCACTATGGCATATTTCTACCGGAAATTATGGGTTTATATAGCTTTTGGGTAAGTCTTAAGGCAGAGAGAGAGGATCATCCCTAGGTTAGAGCTGCCAGGGTAATTTATGGGCAAATATCAGTTTGTTGTATGTTTGTTCAAGATAAGCGAACAGGGCTTCTTCCTGACCTGTCATGGACCATAATCAGAGGGCCCCCTTTGAAGTTGATCTGGCCAGAGAGAGAAGGAAAAGCTTTGTCCTACTTCAGACTGCCATGTTAGAAGGAGAGAGAAAAAAACCAAAAACTTAGCAGTCATTTAAGTATCTCCCCTTCCAAAATGGAGTCCGTCTTGCTTTGTGTGTGGTATCATTACTTCACGTGGGTCTCACGCGTGATACCATCACACTGCCGGCACTGGGGAGCTACAGATCATTGAGGGAACCATGAATGCCAACATGTACTGTGACATACTGAAGCAAAGCATGATCCCCTACCTTCAGAGACTGGGCAGCAGGGCAGTATTTCAACATGATAAAGACCCCAAGCACACCTCTAAGACGACCACTGCTTTGCTAAAGTAGCTGAGGGTAAAGGTGATGGACTGGCCAAGCATGTCTCCAGACCTAAACCCTATTGAGCATCTGTGGGGCATCTTCAAACAGAAGGTGGAGGAGTGCAAGGCCTCTAGCATCCAACAGCTCTGTGAAGTCGTCAAGGAGGAGTGGAATAGGACTCTAGTGGAAACCTGTGAAGCTCTGGTTAACTCTATGCTCAAGAGGGTTAAGGCACTGCTGGAACATAATGGTGGCCCCACAAAATATTGACACTTTGGACCCAATTTGCACATTTTTATTTAGGGGTGTATTCACTTTTGTTGCCAGCAGTTTAGACATTAATGGCGGTGTGTTGAGTTATTTTGAGGGGACAGCAAATTTACATTGTTATACAAGTTGTACACTCACTACTTTACATTGTAGCAAAGTGTAATTTCTTCAGTGTTGTCACATGAAAAGATATAATAAAATATTTACAAAAATGTGAGGGGTGTACTCACTTTTGTGAGATACTGTAGTTGCTAAGAGTAATCACACGGGGAAACCGCAACCAGTTGTTGGCATGGTACCATAGGTGTGCGCAGCCTATTGCATTTGGGTGTCCACCCTAAAGTTCAAATACAGATGCCTTTCTCTGCAGCCTCAGTTGCATGGACAGTGAATGCATGGAAAGTGCTCTGTGCTGAGAGGCTTCCTGTTCATTCACAAACTGAAGCATAATAAACACGGGTTACTATGCTTCAGTTATCAAGTAACACAGTGAGTAAGTGTGTTCACTGTGTTCATTTAGAAAAGTAAAATGCTGGTAAATTGCATATTTACAAGCCCCTTCCTCCACTCTTCATCCAGAAACATGCCCCACAACAGCTGGAGGGAGAGAAGAGGAGGGAAACCAGCAGCACTGGTGGGTGGGGGGGCCAACACAGGGGGAAGCGTGGGCAGTAGGGGGAATCAACACCGCACCTATTGATTAGCGTGTGCCCAGGCACACCTGACACACCCCTTGCACACGCCTATGCGTGGTACCTAGTTAGGTGACAGGTTCTCCGAGAGCAAAGGGGGTCAGCGCTTTTACAATCTCCCTAGCTGTCCATTTCTGCCAGTCACTAGGTACAAGAAGGGAAGAGTTAAGTGAGAGCATGCATTAGGTCTGCGCTATGTGCCTGTCTGGATCCTATTCCGTTACTGGGTGTGAGGTAGCAGAGGTACACTGACTGGTGGAGTGGGCAGAGGCTCAGCCTGTCCTTCCGAATGCAACACATATATCAGTGTAAAGCTGGGTGCACACGATCAGATTTTCGTCCGCTTTTTGTTCCATGCTAGTCTCATATCGAAAGGGAAGAGGTTACTCAACATTCGAAAATTCTCGTATGACAGAATTCAACTTCAGAAATTATGTAATGTGTTTGTAGTGCCTCTTCAGGGTCGCAAGAAGTATCAATACCCCTCTGGTTTCCCTGACCCTGTGGGTCCTCTAACACACTGGATTTTCTTAGTCTCCCTTTAACCACTTCCCGACCGCCGTATGCAAAATGACGGCCGGGAAGTGGCTCAGTTATCCTGACTGGACGTCATATGACGTCCTCAGGATAACAAGCCGCCGCGCGCCCAGGGGGCGCGCATCGCGGCGATCGGTGGTGTGGGAGGTCAGTCTGACCCCCCGCAATACCGATCTCGGTAAAGCGCTTCGATCCGAAGCACTTTACCATGGGACCAGCCGTGACCAATCACGGCTGGTCACAGTGTAATACAGGAAAGCCGTTTATCGGCTTTCCTGTACTCAGGTCTGCAGACCTGATGAGGGGAGAGCCGATCGGCTGCATCCCTGACAGGGAGGGTTTGTGCTGATGATTTATCAGCACAGCCCTCCCTCGGATCGCCACCCTAGACCACCACGGAGCCTGCCCAGGGACCACCAGGGATGTGCCCACCCAGGACTGCACACATGAAGCTCATCTCTGAGTTGGAAAATCGCCTTGATGTTTGACTGTACACATAACCGCAGCTCCTGCATGGTCCTGGGCATTAATGAGCACGCCTTTGGGTGAAATTTTAACCCACATGCAAGGGTAGTGCCCCAGCTCAATGCCTGGCATAGCCCAAAGAATCCACTCAGGGGTAGGCCTCCTATGTGACCCATATTTGGCATCCAATGAGGAGGGAAACATGAAGGAAGTACCACCCGCCTACCCTACAAGCTCCTTATGCTGCTTTTCGCTCTCCACGCTCTCCACTCTGAGCTGTTGTACATGACAAACGGCTAATACTTTTGCATATTAAAGTACATATACAGTCAAAGTGATTGTAAACATTCTTTTTTTTAAAAAATAAACAAGTTTATACTTACCTGCTCTGTGCAATAAACTTACACAGAGTAACCCCCAACCTCCTCTTCTTGGGTCCCCCACTGGCACTCCTGGCTCCTCCCTCTTCGGGAAGTGCCCCCATAGAAAGCCTCATGCAGGCTCACTCCCGAGCCTTGCTGCCTGCATCTGTAGACACAGACAGCAGGGTTCAGTATCGCCACCTGTCATCACTGTCTTTGATTGACAGCAGCGGGAGCCAATGTCTCCTGCCTCAGCAAACCTAGCAAGACCAGGAAGTGAGGGGAGATAAGAGCAGCAGACGTGCACAGCTATGGATCAAATGAGGGCTCAGTCAAGTGTAAGGGGGGCAAGGGGCATGTTACTACCTAAAACTATTTTAGGTATAAAAACTGTTTTAGGCTTTAGAACCTCTTTCAAGATGTTCATTGTATTTTTATGTACAGAGTTGCTTTACTTTGTGTCTTTTACACCTGGAGTTCGGCTTTAACTTATGGGTGGAAGATGGTGACCTGGTTTCTTACTGCTTTTAGGAACTTTAGAGGATTCATCTTCCAATTGGAAACCTGCTTTTCTCTTTTGTTCATTGACCTCCGCAGGGTACTGAGACTTATATGTAGCTCCGTGTCTGTCTTTTCACGACACGCAGTTTGTTCATCCTTAGAGTCCACTTGCAAGGGTTCATATTTCTTAACCCTCTTCGGTGTTCCAGCCTTGTTCGGGAAGAAAACACCCTTTTTGAATTTGTGCGTCTGTACCGGACCGTTGGCAGTGCCCTTCGGGGGGGCTGATCCAGTCCTGTTGTCTTGGGGGGTGGCTGTTCCGGTTCTGGTGTCAGACCAGTTTTCAGGGGTTTTATTCAAACCTGTTCGGGGCCCAAGTAAGATGACGGGCGAGATACGTCCAATACTGGACCTTGCGGCCCTGACCTGCTTGTGCAGGTATAGAAGTTGAGGATGGGGTCCATCCGCACTGTGGTAGCGTCCCCTCATCCCTGGGGTTTTTTTTCTGGCTTCGCCATAACGACTGCTATCTTACACTTTCCACAATTACAATTGCCTGATCACAACACTCCCTCTTTTACTGCGGGTGGAGGGCAGGATCAGTTCAGGGTGTTGCCCTTTGGTCCCACCACTCCTCTGTTTTTTCCCAAGGTGTTAGCCTCGGATCGGACATGGTTACGTCAACGGGGGATGTGGGACTGGGCTGCCTGGATGACCTTCTTCTGCGAGCAGAGTCCGCCGCTACCCCGTAGGGTGACGTAGCCTCTATGCAGGCCTTGACAGATCATTTGGCTTCTATACTACCTGATGTCTGTTTTGGCTCCTTCCGGAACATTGAAATATCTGGGCCTCACCCCGGCTCCAGCGCTGGCCAGAGTGTTTTTTTGCTCTGCACTGTCTCCAGAAGTTATATGCTACTTTCTCATCTGCGGTGTTCGGCTGGTGGGCCTTCCTGTGGGCCTGCAGGCAGGTGTTGGGCATGATGGTATCTACCTTCTAAGCGATTCCACTTACACAGTTCCATACGAGCTCCCTTCTGGGAGATCCTGGCGTAATGGGACGAGTGCCCGAGGTCTCTGAGCAATCAGATTTGGTTGAGCCGGAAAAGCCAGGGGCTCCCTGGTCTGGTGGCTCCACCCAGTCTTCCCAGGGCAAATTCTTTCTCCTCTTGTATGGGATGGCGCTTCCCACAGATGCCAATCTGTCCGGTTGGTGAGGCGGAATGTCTCAGTCTGCACAGTGGGGTCCATAGTGGTACAGTCAGGTCCATAAATATTGGGACATCAACACAATTCTAATGTTTTTGGCTCTATAAACCACCACAATGGATTTGAAATGAAACGAAAAAGATGTGCTTTAACTTCAGACTTTCAGCTTTAATTTGAGGGTATTTACATACAAATCAGGTGAACGGTGTAGGAATTACAACAGTTGGTATATGTGCCTCCCACTTTTCAAGGGACCAAAAGTAATGGGACAGATTAACAATCATAAATCAAACTTTAACTTTTTAACACTTGGTTGCAAATCCTTTGCAGTCAATTACAGCTTGAAGTCTGGAACGCATAGACATCACCAGACGTTGGGTTTTATTCCTGGTGATGCTCTGCCAGGCCTCTACTGCAACTGTCTTCAGTTCCTACTTGTTCTTGGGGCATTTTCCCTTCAGTTTTGTCTTCAGCAAGTGAAATGCATGCTCAATCGGATTCAGGTCAGGTGATTGACTTGGCCATTGCATAACATAACACCTCTTTCCCTTAAAAAACTCTTTAGTTGCTTTCGCAGTATGCTTCGGGTCATTGTCCATTTGCACTGTGAAGCATCGTCCAATAAGTTCTGAAGCATTTGGCTGAATATGAGCAGATAATATAGCCCGAAACACTTCAGAATTCATCCTGCTGCTTTTGTCAGCAGTCACATCATCAATAAATACAAGAGAACGAGTTCCATTGGCAGCCATACATGCCCACACCATAACACTACCACCACCATGCTTCACTGATGAGGTGGTATGCTTTGGACCATGAGCAGTTCCTTTCCTTCTCCATACTCCTCTCTTCCCATCACTCTGGTACAAATTGATCTTGGTCTCATTTGTCCATAGGATGTTGTTCCAGAACTGTGAAGGCTTTTTTAGATGTTGTTTGGCAAACTCTAATCTGGCCTTCCTGTTTTTGAGGCTCACCAATGGTTTACATCTTGTGGTGAACCCTCAGTATTCACTCTGGTGAAGTCTTCTCTTGATTGTTGACTTTGACACCTACCTCCTGGAGAGTTTTTTGATCTGGCCAACTGTTGTGAAGGGTGTTTTCTTCACCAGGGAAAGAATTCTTCGGTCATCCACCACAGTTGTTTTCCGTGGTTTTCCAGGTCCTTTGGTGTTGCTGAACTCACCGGTGTGTTCTTTCTTTTTAAGAATGTTGCAAACAGTTGATTTGGCCACACAATGTTTTTGCTATCTCTCCGATGGGTTTGTTTTGTTTTTTTCAGCTTAATGATGGCTTGCTTCCCTGATAGTGACAGCTCTTTGGATCTCATATTGAGAGTTGACAGCAACAGATTCCAAATGCAAATAGCACACTTGAAATGAACTCTGGACCTTTTATCTGCTCCTTGTAAATGGGATAATGAGGGAATAACACACATCTGGCCATGGAACAGCTGAGCAGCCAATTGTCCCATTACTTTTGGTCCCTTAAAAAGTGGGAGTCACATATACAAACTGTTGTAATTCCTACACCATTCACCTGATTTGGATGTAAATACCCTCAAATTAAAGCTGAAAGTCTGCAGTTAAAGCACATCTTGTTCATTTCATTTCAAATCCATTGTGGTGGTGTATAGAGCCAAAAACATTAGAATTGTGTCGATGTCCCAATATTTATGGACCTGACTGTATCTGGTGGGGCGATGCCGAGGTAGATCTGTTTGCGTCCCAGCTGAACAGGTCGGTACCGGAGCTTCTGGCATGGTTAGGTGGGCACCTCAAACGCTCTGGTGGCCCATGTGGGCCGGTATCGTTTGGACTACACCTTTCCCGCTCACCTGTGGTTGATGCGCCTTTCCTGCAGGATCAGGGCAGAAGGGATTCTGGTCATTCCTTTGGGCCCGGATTGGCCTAGTTGGTCCATCGACCTGGTGCGCCTGGTCGCCGGCGTTCCTTGATGGCTGTCTTTCGGGGAGGATTTACTGTCCCTAGGGCCGATCTCTCTTCCTGCTCTACACTTGCTGGTTTTGTTGGACTGGCTGTGCTGAACCAGGTGCCGATGTTCCGATTTTGCTGAAAGCTAAGGAGCCTATCTCTAGGTGGCTCTACCGTGGGACGTGGTAGGCGTATATATCTCGGTGGGAGTCATTGGGCATTCACCTTCATTCCTTCGTGGTGGCTCAGATTCCGACCTCCCATTCTGGGGGGGGGGGGGGGGGAACAGAAATGGGCCTTGAATACCTTCAAGGGCCAGCTGTCAACCTTGGTGGTCTTCTTCTGCAGCGTCCCTTGGTCTTGCATTACATGGGGTGTATCTTTTGTTTGGCAAAGTCCGTTTCCACTGGTGCGGTCTCTTCTACCGCTGTGGGATCTGACCTTGATGCCTTCGGTTCTACAGAGGCCTCTTTTTGAAGATATCGGGAGGTTCCCCTGCTTACTTGGTTTAAGGAAGTGGCTTTTTTTGGGGAGGCTATCACCTCTGCTGGAGGGTGTTGGAACTGGTGGCGTTATCTTGTCGTACACCTTCCAGTGTCCCACGAGGATGAGGTGTTTATTTTTTGCCCTCGCTCATTACCTTTTCTTCTAATTCCCCTTTGAATAAGGACATGGTGTTGCCTTCCCTGTGCCCTGGTCAACATCTCCTATGGCGTTTGTCTTAAATGCAATGGATGTGGTTCGGGTATTTTTCGGGTGTATTTGGCAGCCATTGAGTCTTTTCAGGGTCAGACTCGCAGTTTGTGCTCTTGGACAGGCCAAGTCACGGGGTCTGGTTCTTCCGCGACTGTTTCGGAATCGATCAGACTGATGATGACTCAGGCCGGTTCTGTCAGGGGATGGTCTCCTTCTTCCCTGTTGCGGGGCACTCTAGTGCTTCTGGGTCTTCCGTAATCAGGCGCCAGGGGTGCCAGTTTTGCTGGAGGGCCATATGGTTGTTTGTGTAACCTTTTGCAACATTCAACAAAGTGGATGTGCTGCATCTGCAGATGTTTTGGCCGCAAGATTTTGCAGGCTATTTTAGGGGGTTCTCCCCTCTTGGGGTCTATTGTTCAGGTTGGGCTCCAGTTGTTCTGTGTTGAGCTCCTGTTACCTTGCAGGCTTGTGTTAGCCTTGGAATTTTGTTGTTATCCCACTCCTCATATTTTGGCACTGCTTTGGGACGTCCCTATCGTAATGGATTGCTGTGTCTGTCAATAAACAAAAGAGAAAATAGGATTTTTTGACTTAAAAAATCAATTTCTCTGACTTCATTGACAGACACAGCACCCACCCTTGTTCTGTGTTTTTTGGTACTGCTGATACTGCTTGTTACAAAACTGAAGGCCTATAGCAGATAGGGGGGTGTATATCACCTAGGACTGCCCATAGGCGTAGTCAAGTCTTTTTTTGCTGCCTAGTCCTACTCCGGAAGGGGGCAATATAACCCTATTGTAATGGATCGCTGTGTCTGTCAATGAACTCAGAGAAATGGATTTTACGGTAAGTCAAAAAATTCTATTATTTTTAGTGTGTATGCCCATTAACCAATGGAACTTTGGAGTATTTTATATTATTGAATGTAATGGAATACACACTGGGGAAGAGTTACTAAAACTGGCACACACAGAATCTGGTGCAGCTGTGCATAGTAACCAATCAAATTTTAACTTCAGCTTGATCAATTAAGCTTTGATGTAAAAACCTGGAAGCTGATTGGTTACTATGCACAGATGCACCGGATTCTATGTGCATGAATTTTAGTAAGTCTTGTCCATGGTTTGAAAAGTCTATTTACAAGTTACTGTGGTAATTTACTGTGATTATTTTTCAAAATAGTTGTAACTTACTATTAAAACACAATCCTTGATCTCTAATTCTCCTATTTTTCCTAGGCTGACAGACGGGAGGATAATGTTATCAATTTGCTGCAGGCCACATTTCCCGCTGCTTTCTGCTGCTTTCTCCACTGACCAATACTGTGCTGTAGTTTGGGAATGGGCATGGCTGATGTCTCCTGACATAGTGACAGCAAAAGGTAGTGGGGAAAAGAGCAGCGGGACACAGTGACAGGAACATCTGTTCTCACTCCCCTCAGTCAAGACTCAGGCAGTGCAGAAAAGTCTGGCATGGGCAGCCATCTCCGCACTGTCAGCAGAAAGAGAGGGTCACACACATGTACCTGCAGGCTGCAGCTGCAGCACTCCAACCCTAAGAGCATGTCACTGAACCGGAGAAGAGGAGGAGGTGGGTGGAGCTAAGCACTCGGCAGGCGTAGAGGAGGAGGAAGTTAAATCCTCCTCCGCTGTGAATGCTAGGGCCGCCTCTGCCTCCCTCTGTGTCTGTGACATCACTGGTTGCTAGACGCCAGGTGGCAGGAAGCTAGCAACCAGTTTGGAAATCAACAATATAGCCGACAGGCACGCTGTGAGGACACAACAAAAAGGCATTTTAATTGGGGGGGGCACATGGAGGGGCACAGTATAATGTTGGTGGGGCTATGGCCCCCTCT
This sequence comes from Glandirana rugosa, assembly GCA_018402905.1. Lineage (NCBI taxonomy): Eukaryota > Metazoa > Chordata > Amphibia > Anura > Ranidae > Glandirana > Glandirana rugosa. The sequence continues at coordinate 1,532,639 of BLSH010319159.1, read as the reverse complement.
GGTCCCACCTACTGTCGCCACTGGTGTGTGTGTGCTTGTATATATGTATGTGTGTGTGTGCTTGTATATGTGTGTGTGTGTGTGCATGTGTGCTTGTATACATATGGATACGTATGTGTGTATATGTGTGCTTGTATATACAGGCGGTCCCCTAGTTACAAACATCCGACTTACAAATGACTCCTACTTACAAATGGAGGTAGACAACAGGAAGTGAGAGGAAATCTACCCATGGGAAGGGAAATGTACTCCTGTAAGAGTTATTATGGGAATAAGGTAGGGTGACTAGACGTACCTGGTTTTGGGGGATAGTCCCCGGATTGAGGACAGGGGCCCGGGCAATTTCAAAGACAGTCAGTGCAGAATTAAAAAAAAAAATCTGAATTACACACCCCCGCTCCTACTAGGGGGGTGTATTTTTTCCATTATCTGTGTTCCTTTCTAATGATCATGTGCTGGTCAGAGCGGAGGGACTATTTCTTCAGGGCGGGGCACATGCCCATTCCACTCCCGCTTGCATGTTCTTCTGCCTTGGTTCAAGTCCCAGCCAGCCGCCTGTCTGCCCATCTCCTTGCCTTCCCCAGTGGAGTGATCTTCCTCCGCTCCCCACCCAGTAGTAGCTGGGGCCCGGAGAGTGAGACCTGAGAGGCTGTGAGGTGGGCGGCGGAGGCAAAAGGCAGAGAGAGGCAGCTGACAGTGTCCAGCAGCAGGGACAGAGGGGAAGCGGATCCAATCATGGGGCTGCCAGTGCCTTCAAGGCTTCAACACAGGTGTGTTTTGGCGTGTCTGTGAATAGACTACATTGCACTGTGATATATAAAAATTGCACTGATGTGCAATCAGACAAAAGGGTGGGACTTTAAATGGAGCATGGCCCATATTTTAAAGTTTCTAGGGGTAACGAAACGCGTAGAGCTACTACTGTCGTGTTTTTTGCTACTAGAATGCGCTATTTCACTAACCTATTATATGATATACCGGGGGTATTACCTCTAGAAACTTTAAAATATGGGCCATGCAGTGTGTTATTGTTTATTTTAATACTGTGTATATGTATATGAAATTGATGGATGGGGAACTTGTATTATGTACTGTATGAATTTTTATCTATAATCATGTTTTACCTGATTGGATCACATGTGTGACCATTTATATGTTTAACTGATGATTACTCAATAAATTCATTTTCTACCTCAATCGACTTCTATCCATCAATATTACATTCAGACCACCACATCCTCCATTTAAAGTCCCACCCTTTTGTCCGATTGCACATCAGTGCAATTTTTATATATCATGTTTAGGGATGGAAGCTAGAGCCTTACCAGGCGACCTTCAAGCTTCACTTAAAGTCCCACCCTCTGTTCCCCGACCCTTTCCTTGTAAACTATTAGGGATGGGAGGTTGTGGTGCTGTCCAATTGGCCCAATTAGTTTATCAATCATGCCTGCCCCTTTTGGTCCCAAATAATTGATCTTACCTCCTCTTCATAATTATTCTTGATATTATTTAATTTTCAATATCCTTTAATACAATTTTTGTCAGTCTCCCGCAGTTGTTTACTGGTTGTGTGGATGTGAGGGGTAGGAGCCCAGGATTCATTGTGCCCGGGGGCTGTGACACGCACTGCGGGCTCCCTCCACCCTCCCCATTGGGAGGGGGCATGGGCTCTGTCAGTGTGCGTCAACGTCACGCCATCCTGCCGCATGCGCGGCGTCCTTTGTGACGTTGCGGGGCGTGCGGGATTCACCATTCCCGTGGACAGCACGGGAGGTTGTGAGGCCCTTGCCGTGCGCGGTTTCTGGCGCACGGGTGCCTCCTCTTCTCCTAGTCCACGTGTGTGGCGTTGGCGGCGTGCAGTGGTGGCGGGGCCTATATATGAACGCCACCTGGGGCGGGTTGATCACCGGGAATTGAGCATCAGCAACACATGTAGCACACTTCACCCATGCTACAATCAGGTAACCTGTCATTGCATTTCTTTCACCCCATTCTTGTATGGTCCCTTTGTTACTTCATCATTTCATTCACTCTATATTCACCACTTATTTCTATTTTTCTCTCTATTGCACTTCATCCCACCCCCCTTCTGTTTCCCTTCCTATATCTTCAATACTGTCTCTCACATGATACTCTTCTTATTTCCTCCGCTATCCTGGGAGTCCCAAACCCCTTCCCTCCTCAATTAGCTTTTTCTCACTCCTCACTGCATTCACTTTCTTTTCATCATCAGTTGCTCAGTCGATCATTCACAATAATTCTTCCTACTACAGACCACATACTTCACTGTTTGATCTTGCTGATCTCATCCCGGTGCTTTATCACGCTCTGGTGGGATGTCCGTGTGGGTTGCCGCTGCCCTGCCCGCCCACCACAGCCCCCGTCCATGATGGTCCCGGACAGCCCCTTACCTCTGACGCCGCACAACCGGTTTGCAACTTACGTGAGTGTATACTCAATAATCTAGTCTGTCTTGGGGACTGCTCACCATGAGATGTCAGCCCCATCACCCTATATTAGGTTATCAATAAGATTACCCCCCCTTTTTTAATTACACTTTCCACAGATTAACACGCTTGCTCCTGATGAGTGACCCCAAAAGTCACGAAACGCATAGAGTTACTACTGTTGTGTTTTTTGCTACTACAATGCGCTATTTCACTAACCTATTATATGATATACCGGGGGTATTAACCCTAGAAACTTTAAAATATGGGCCATGCAGTGTGTTATTGTTTATTTTAATACTGTGTATATGTATATGAAATTGATGGATGGGGAACTTGTATTATGTACTGTATGAATTTTTATCTATAATCATGTTTTACCTGATTGGATCACGTGTGTGACCATTTATATGTTTAACTGATGATTACTCAATAAATTCATTTTCTACCTCAATCGACTTATATCCATCAATATTACATTCTGACCACCACATCCTCCATTTAAAGTCCCACCCTTTTGTCCGATTGCACATCAGTGCAATTTTTATATATCATGTTTAGGGATGGAAGCTAGAGCCTTACCAGGCGTCCTTCAAGCTTCACTTAAAGTCCCACCCTCTGTTCCCCGACCCTTTCCTTGTACATTGCACTGTGTCTGTCTCTCTGGCATTATGGATGGTATCAACTCACGGGCAGCAGGCACTCTATCATGGCTCTGGCTGGCAGTGTACTGTCACAGTGTGTCACATAACATGGCTGCTGGGTGCTTATTTTGTTAACCTATTGGTCATAAGTATCAGCACCCAGCAGCCATGTTATGTGACACACTGTGACAGTACACTGCCAGCCAGAGCCATGATAGAGTGCCTACTGCCTCTGTGTCATCATAATGCTGATGATCCTAACCAGTTGCCGACTGTCCCATAGCATATTTACTGCTACAGGACGGTTGTGCTGCACAGGATTGTGCACATATATACGTGATCCTGAATTTCTGGGTATTGGAGCTGATCACTTTATTAGAGTCACTGGTGCCCAAAAAGTGTCAAAAGTGTCACTTAGTGTCAGATTTCTACAATATCGCGGTCCCGCTATAAGTCACTGATTGCCGCCATTACTAGTAAAAAAATATATGTCCCCGGATTTCATTTAAAAAATCTGGTCACCTTAGAATAAGGTGTCTCCACTGATGCCATATCACCAAGGTTTGTTTCCACAACAACCCAAAATTTTCAAAATCCAATTATCGTTGGGACAGAAAGTGAGGTGAAATCTTCTAAACAGAAACATAGATAGCAAAACAAACATTACAGGGGTGTTAACCCTTCTCTTTGCTATCCAAAAATCTTAAAAATAGTTTTTTTTGGCTGAAGCTACACTTAAAAATGTACCTGTTCCTACTTACAAACAAATTCAACTTAAGAACAAACCTAAAGACCTTATCTTGTTTGTAACCCGGGGACTGCTTGTATGTATATGTGTGTATGTATGTGTGCTTGCATACAGTCAGGTCCATAAATATTGGGACATCGACACAATTCTAATCTTTTTGGCTCTATACACCACCACAATGGATTTGAAATGAAATGAACAAGATGTGCTTTAACTACAGACTTTCAGCTTTAGGCTGGGTTCACACTAGTCCGATTCTCGGACCGACATGAGGAGCACAAGTCGCATTACGTCACAAAAACAATGATTCCCTATGAGAGCCGTCTTAACTGGTCCGATCAAGAGAAGACTTGATCGGATCAATCAAGAGAAGACTTCACCAGAGTGAATACTGAGGGTTCACCACAAGATGTAAACCATTGGTGAACCTCAAAAACAGGAAGGCCAGATTAGAGTTGGCCAAACAACATCTTAAAAAGCCTTCACAGTTCTGGAACAACATTTTATGGACAGATGAGACCAAGATCAACTTGTACCAGAGTGATGGGAAGAGAAGAGTATGGAGAAGGAAAGGAACTGCTCATGGTCCAAAGCATACCACCTCATCAGTGAAGCATGGTGGTGGTAGTGTCATGGCGTGGGCATGTATGGCTGCCAATGGAACTGGTTCTCTTGTATTTATTGTTGATGTGACTGCTGACAAAAGCAGCAGGATGAATTCTGAAGTGTTTCGGGCAATATTATCTGCTCATATTCAGCCAAATGCTTCAGAACTCATTGGACGGCGCTTCACAGTGCAGATGGACAATAACCCGAAGCATACTGCGAAAGCAACCAAAGAGTTTTTTAAGGGAAAGAAGTGGAATGTTATGCAATGGCCAAGTCAATCACCTGACCTGAGTCCGATTGAGCATGCATTTCACTTGCTGAAGACAAAACTGAAGGGAAAATGCCCCAAGAACAAGCAGGAACTGAACACAGTTGCAGTAGAGGCCTGGCAGAGCATCACCAGGGATGAAACCCATCGTCTGGTGATGTCTATGCATTCCAGACTTCAGGCTGTAATTGACTGCAAAAGGATTTGCAAACAAGTATTAAAAAGTGAAAGTTTGATTTATGATTGTTAATCTGTCCAATTACTTTTGGTCCTTTAAAAAGTGGGAGGCACATATACAAACTGTTGTAATTCATACACTGTTCACCTGATTTGGATGTAAATACCCTCAAATTAAAGCTGAAAGTCTGCAGTTAAAGCACATCTTGCTTGTTTCATTTCAAATCCATTGTGGCGGTGTATAGAGCCAAAAAGATTAGAATTGTGTTCATGTCCCAATATTTATGGACCTAACTGCATGTGTGTGCTTGTATATGTGTGTGTGTGTGAGTGTGAGTGCTTTTGTATATGTGTGTGTGCTTGTATAATTGTGTGTGCGTATGTTGCATAGTTACATAGTTAGTCAGGTTGAAAAAAGACACAGGTCCATCTAGTTCAACCAAAAAAAAATAAATTATATATAACCAATCTCATATACAATCCTTCACCCACAGTTGATCCAGAGGAAGGCAAAAAACCCCAGCAAAGCATGATCCAATTTGCTATAATGGGGGAAAAAATTCCTTCCTGATCCCCCAAGAGGCAATTGGATACACCCTGAATCAACTTTACCTAAAAACGTTAGTACCCAGTTATATTATTTACATTAAGGAAAGAATCCAGGCCCTTTTTAAAGCAATCAACCGTGCTGGCCAAAACCACCTCTGGGGGGAGTCTATTCCACATTTTCACAGCTCTTACTGTGAAGAAACCTTTCCGTATCTGTAGATGAAATCTTTTTTCCTCTACACGTAAAGAGTGCCCCCTTGTCCTTTGTGATGGCCATAAAGTAAATAACTCAACACCAAGTTCATTATATGGACCACTTATGTATTTGTACATGTTGATCATATCCCCTCTTAATCTCCTCTTCTCAAGAGAGAATAAATTCAGTTCCTCTAATCTTTCCTCATAGCTGAGCTCCTCCATGCCTCTTATTAGTTTGGTTGCCCTTCTCTGCACTTTCTCCAGTTCCCCAATATCCTTTTTGAGAACTGGTGCCCAAAACTGAACTGCATATTCCAGATGAGGTTTTACTAATGATTTGTACAGGTGCAAAATAATGTCTCTATCTCTGGTGTCCATACCTCTCTTAATACAAGAAAGCATTTAGCTTGCTTTGGAAACTGCAGCTTGGCATTGCATGCCATTATTAAGCTTGTGATCTTGCAAAACCCCCAGATCCTTCTCCACTATGGATTCCCCCAGTTGTACTCCCCCTAGTATGTATGATGCATGCATATTCTTAGCCCCCAAGTGCATAACTTTACATTTATCAACATTAAACCTCATTTGCCCCATAGTTGCCCAATTAGACAGTGCATTGAGGTCTGCTTGTAAGTTGGAGACATCCTGCAAGGAAGTTATTCCACTGCATAGCTTGGTGTCATCTGCAAACACTGAAATGGTACTTTTAATCCCAGACCCTATATCATTTATAAATATATTGAAAAGTAAGGGTCCCAACACTGAACCTTGGGGTACACCACTGATAACCTTAGACCATTCAGAATAAGAATCATTAACCACTACTCTCTGAATTTGGTCTTTTAGCCAGTTTTCTATCCATTTACAAACTGATCCTTCCAAGCCTGTAGACTTTACCTTACTTATTAACCGTGTGTGGGGAACGGGGTCAAACGCTTTTGCAAAATCCAAGTTTGTTTGACAACTTCTGTCTTTCATGAATCCATGCTGTCTGTTGCTTAAAAATTTTTTTTCCAGCAAGAACTCATCTATGTGGTCTTCTATTAAACTCTCCGGTATCTTCCCAGCTATAGAAGTTAAACTAACAGGTCTATAGTTACTTGGTAAAGACTTTGATCCCTTTTTAAATATGGGCACCACATTGGCCCTATGCCAATCCAGTGGTACTATTCCATTCATTAAGGAATCCCTAAAAATTAGATACAATGGCTTTGAAATGACAGAGCTCAATTCCTTTAGGATCCGTGGATGGATGCCATCTGGTCCAGGTGCTTTAATCACGCCCACAGCGACTAGCTAACCGTGACATGGTTTCCGTGACTGGGGTATATGAGGGAATAAGGGGGAACTTATACTAAGCAATAAGACTTTGCTGTACTTTCACAGCCCGCACTACCTTTGGCCACCACTAGAGGGAGACTCCACTCCAATCCAGCTGGCTGACCACACAAAGGCAGATGCAAATCTTACATACAATCTGGTGCACTCTAAGGGTTGGAGAGCAGTCTAGCAATTAGTACACACTTCTAGGGTTTCTCTAGCTATCCTGCAAGCTAAAACCCCGGTGCCAATTACTCTTCCCACTGTCCACAAACCCGACACACAATAAACGATAGCCTGCCACCACCAAAATGTTTGTCCGCAGACTGGTCTGTTGGGCCACCACACACACACAGATCTCCGTCTGGCAGATCTGTTAGCTCACAATCTGCATGCAATCTGCCTACACACAGAGCAATTGCATACCGATTGGCACCTAGCTTAGATAGAATATTTAGGCACTAATAAACAACAATCTCTATAGAGATATGAGTCCTAGCTTAGTACACAGAAGCCCCTTATTAATTTTAACATTTAATATCCCAAAAGTGGGCAGTGCATAAGAAATATATACAGCGAAAAAGGTAGATCGAAAAAGGTAGATACAAAAAATACAAAAAGATAAACAGACAATACATTCAATTGGCAATTCACTATGAAAATAAAAGGGAATAAAAACAGAAATAAACTTTACTGCAGCTTATTTCTGGACAGAAGTATTTCAGAGAATTTTATGGAGACTCCCCAGTTTAGAAAGGACTTTGTAGAAGCACCCGTTCATATCTCAGGCTCCCCAATTTACTGGAATATGGATAGGGTCTGGACGTTAGCCCCTGGCCAATCAACCTGGGGGGGGGGGGGGGTGTTCCTGTCCCAGCCCACAGGATGTTTTGTGTTCTGAATGGACTAGCGTCAAGTTGGGCCAGAACGGCGCTGACTGCTGGGTTATGGATAGAATTTCCAACACCAGCGGATTGCTCTGATAGCAACAGTGCCAGTTACCGCCTACTTGCCGCAATCCAGTGCCATCTAACGGTTTTTCATGATTTGCTAAGATTCTACACACGCTATAAATACAGATTGATATGAATTTGTAGCCCAACACATGTACGATCAAAAGGAATAATTTTCATCTCTCTGCCGCTAATATTTCAGCTTTTATGAGAGAGAAAATATATTCCTTAGATCTCTTAAGTTTGTAGACTGTATTGGAGCCTTGCAAAGGCCCCTTGGGGGTCCTTGCAGCCAAGAAGCCTAGCAGCCTTTTTTGAAGCTGCGGGAGGTGACATATCTTATGTTTACTCTGATGGGAAATTTTTATTACCAGCTAGGTGTCAGCTCGCTCCTTAGAGCTAGCTCTGTTCTTTTCAGATGCTAATGAAAGGACATATGTGCATGGCTGACATGGAATACTAAAATTTTTTTTTAAAACACAATATTAATTAATTGCCATTAATGTCTAAACCGCTGGCAACAAAAGTGAGTAAACCCCTAAGTGAAAATGTCAAAAATGAGCCCATGTAGCCATTTTCCTTCCTTTGTCATGTGACTTGTTAGTATTACAAGGTCTAAGGTGTGAATGGGGAGCAGGTGTATTAAATTTGGTGTTATCGCTTTCACTCTCTCATACTGGTCACTGGAAGTTCAACATGGCACCTCATGGAAAGGAACTCTCTGAGGATCTGAAAAAAAGAATTGTTGCTCTACATAAAGATGGCATAGGCTATAAGAAGATTGCCAAGACCCTGAAACTGAGCTGCAGCATGGTGGCCAAGACCATACAGCGGTTTAACAGGACAAGTTCCACTCAGAACAGGCCTCACCATGGTCGACCAAAGAAATTGAGTGCACATGCTCAGCGTCATATCCAGAGGTTGTCTTTTGGAAATAGATGTATGAGTGCTGCCAGCATTGCTGCAGAGGTTGAAGGGGTTGGGGGGTCAGTCTGTCAGTGCTCAGACCATACACCACACACTGCATCAAATAGGCTGTCGTTTCAGAAGGAAGCCTCTTCTAACGATGATGCACAAGAAAGCCCGAGGTTTGCTGAATGCAAGCAGACTAAGGACATGGATTACTGGAAACATGTCCTGTGGTCTGATGAGACCAAGATAAACTTATTTGGTTCAGATGGTGTGAAGCACATGTAACTGCAACCAGGTGAGGAGTACAAAGACAAGTGTGTCTTGCCTACAGTCAAGCATGGTGGTGGAAATGTCATGGTCTGGGGCTGCATGAGTGCTGCCAGCGCTGCAGCGCTGGGGAGCTACAGTTCATTGAGGGATCTATGAATGCCAGCATGTACTGTGACATACTGAAGCAGAGCATGATCCCCTTCCTTTGGAGACTGGGCCACAGGGCAGTATTCCAACATGATAATGACCCCAAACACACCTACAAGACAACCACTGCCTTGCTAAAGAAGCTGAGGCTAAAGGTGATGGACTGGCCAAGCATGTCTGCAGACCTAAACCCTATTGAGCACCTGTGGGGCATCCTCAAACGGAGGATGGAGGGGCACAAGGTCTCTAACATCTACCAGCTCCGTGATGTCGTCATGGAGGAGTGGGAGAGGGCTCCAGTGGCAACCTGTGAAGCTCTGGTGAACTTCATGGCCATGAGGGTTAAGGCAGTGCTGGAAAATAATGGTGGCCACACAAAATTTTGACAATTTAGGCCCAATTTGGACATTTTCACTTAGGGGTGTACTCACTTTTGTTGCCAGCAGTTTAGACATTAATGGCTGTGTGTTGAGTTATTTTGAGGGGACAGCAAATTTACACTGTTATACAAGCTGTACACTCGCTACATTACATTGTAGCAAAGTGTCATTTCTTCAGTGTTGTCACTTGAAAAGATATAATAAAATATTTACAAAAATGTGAGGGGTGTACTCACTTTTGTGAGATACTGTATATATATATATATATATGTATGTATGTGTGTGTGCGTGCTTGTATATGTGTGCGTGTGTGCTTGTGTGTGTGCTTGTATATATGTGTGTGTGCTTGTATATATGTGTGTGTGTGCGTGCTTGTATATGTGTCTGTGTGTGCTTGTGTGTGTGCTTGTATATTTGTGTGTGTGCTTGTATATGTGTGTTTGTGTGTGTGCTTGTATATGTATGTGTGTTTGTATGTGTGTGTGTGTATGTGTGCTTATATGTGTGTTTGTTTGTATATGTATGTGTATGTAGAGGTTATACATAATTGCCAACATTGTCAAAAAATGTATAGGGACACTTTTTTGTCTGTGAGCGGGGTCTTACTATAATTAGGGAGCAGGGCATTCATTTGCAGGTGTGTCATAGCTGCAGGAGGGAGAATGGGCGTGGTTTAACATAGTGGGTGTGGCTTAAATGGAGTGTGGCTCAATGGGGGTGCTGTTCGAGTCTGAGATGAATGAGGGATGGAGGAAGAAAGAAATGGGGAGGGAAGGAGAGAGAAGGAAGGAAAGAGAGAGGGATGGAGGAACATCAGACCCAGATCCTACACCACAATATTCCAGTATTCCAGAAAATTTAACAATCAGCAGATAAAGATACTCCAAACACCTGGTGTTAGCGCTTCACTCATCCCAGCACCATGTTTGACCCCACAGATCATGGTATATAGAGCAGCCTGATAGATCAAGGTATATAGTACAGCCTCACAGATCATGGTATACAGCCTCACATATCAGGGTATATAGCGCAGCCTGCCAGATCATGGTATACAGCCTCACAGATCATGGTATATAGCCTCACAGATCAGGGTATTATAGCCAGCATCACATATTGGGGTTTTATAGCCAGCCTCACATATCAGGGTAATATAGCCAGCATCACATATCAGGGTAATATAGTCAGCCTCACAGATCAGGGTAATATAGCTAGCATCACATATCGGGGTAATATAGCCAGCATCACATATCAGGGTATTATAGCCAGCGTCACAGATCAAGGTATACAGCCTCACAGATCAGAGTATTATAGCCAGCATCACAGATCAGGGTAATATAGCCAGCATCACATATCAGGGTAATATAGCCAGCATCACAGATCAGGGTAATATAGCCAGCATCACATATCAGGGTAATATAGCCAGAATCACATATCAGGGTATTATAGCCAGCATCACATATCAGGGTATTATAGCCAGCCTCACATATCAGGGTAATATAGCCAGCATCACATATCAGGGTAATATAGCCAGCCTCACATATCAGGGTATTATAGCCAGCCTCACATATCAGGGTAATATAGCCAGCATCACATATCAGGGTAATATAGCCAGCCTCACATATCAGGGTATTATAGCCAGCATCACAGATCAGGGTAATATAGCCAGCATCACATATCAGGGTATTTTAGCCAGCATCACATATCAGGGTAATATAGCCAGCCTCAAATATCAGGGTATTATAGCCAGCATCACATATCAGGGTATTATAGCCAGCATCACAGATCATGATATTATAGCCAGCATCACAGATCGTGGTATACAGCCTCACTGTATGGAACCTTCCCGGGGCCATTGGAAGGCCTATGCGTGGGTGCACGTAGCACGTGTGCACACGCTTGTGTGCTTTCGCGCGCTCCTATTCGTGTGTGCATGCACGTATGCGCTAGCAATGGCACCAATACCGGCCATTTAAGCAGACAGCACCAGCTTGTCTTGACCCTGCTGTTGATCTCCGCCTGCACTGACCTCGGCTTCCTGCCTGCTCCCTTGTTCTTTGCTGCCCGCCTGATCCTTCTGTACTGCACCGCAAGCCTGTTACCGACCCAGCCTGCATCACTACGCTTCTGCTTGCACAAGCTCATCAAGGACGTCACCACCAGTGACCCAGTCCGACCCTCATGCCTCCCTGCACTCCCAAGCCTCCTGTTTACTCTACCAGGGGTTCCCGAATCAGGGTCGTAAGAGAGGTTGCCCACTGCATAAGTCAGACTCCACTATTAGGTATGTGACACTCACATATCTGGGTATTATAGCCAGCATCACAAATCATGGCATACAGCCTCACAGATCAGAGTATTATAGCTAGCATCACAGATTAGGGTAATATAGCCAGCATCACATATCAGGGTAATATAACCAGCATCACATACCAGGGTATTATAGCCAGCATCACATATAGAAAAGTGACGGCAGAAAAAGACTGAGTAGTCCATCGAGTCTGCCCCTTTTTATTTATTTATTTTTTTATTTTTTTATTTTTTTTTTTATTTTTTTTTACATTAACCTTGTTGTCTGACTATAGATTTATGTTTATCCCAAGCATGTTTGAAGCCATTTACTGTTGACTGTCTCACAACCTCTGTTGGTATTTTATTCCAATCATCAACCACCTTTTCAGTAAAATAATACTTTCTAAGATTAGTTTTGAACTTCCCCCCAGTTAGTTTGAGGTCATGTCCCCGTGTTCTTGATTTTGGTTTCATATTGAAAAGACTGCCCTCCTGAACCTTATTCACCCCCTTGATGTATTTAAAGGTTTCAATCATGTCTCCCCTCTCCCTTCTTTCCTCCAGACTGTACATATTAAGTTCCTGAAGTCGCACTTGATATGTTTTATCTCCCATACCTTTCACCATTTTTGTTACCCGTCTCTGAACTCGTTCTATTTTATCAATATCTTTTTGTAAGTGTGGTCTCCAGAACTAGACACAGTATTCTAAGTGAGGTCTCACCAAAGATCTATATAGAGGAATCAGAACCTCCTTCCTCCTGCTGGTGATCCCTCTACTGATACATCCCAGAATTCTATTTGCTTTTCCCACTGCCTGGTCACACTGTTTGCTCATTTTGCAATCATCTGAAATAAGCACCCCCAAATCTTTTTCTTCTGTAGTGCTGGCTAACACTGTGTCCCCAATGCTGTACTCTCTAAGCGGATTCTTTTTCCCTAGATGCATTGTTTTACATTTAGAAATATTGAACTGCAGTCTCCACTGCTTTGACCAATCTTCCAGCAATGCCAAATCATGTTCCATGTTACAGACACCTCCAGGGATATCAACCCTATTACACACCTTTGTATCATCAGCAAAGAGACATACATTGCCCCTGTCTC
>BLSH010319159.1:1495974-1506296 GCA_018402905.1 Glandirana rugosa | reverse complement strand
ATCTGACATTTTCTTTCTTTCAACTTCAAAGTCTCCCAGAGCCAATAGGTGTCAAGAAACACGGCAAATAAGGTACAAGCAATAATCAGAAACCTTCCTTGAGGGTTTTTTCTATTTTTATTTATGGTAACCCGGGGAAAGCAGAAAAAGCATGTTCACCTCCTATCTACCTATCCCTATGTGTTGAGTTCACAGTGTTACTTTCACCTCTTGTAGGAGGGAGGTGGTCTCTCCTTCCAGGATGTGAATCCCTTTATTTAAAAGAAAAGATGTTCCTCCATTCACAACACTCACCCACATAGATTTGTTTTCTAGTCTAATGATTGTTTTGGGGACACTCTGTTACCCTCGAGGATATTAGGGTCTGGATGTTTGCTTACTGACTTTGACAGCGGTAGGTGCAGTTAAGAGTGCCTGGTAAGGTCCTTCAGTTTTTCCTTTTCTTTGTGCACCTTTATCCAGATCCAATCTCCTGATTCCACAAGAATGAGTCTTTCACCTTCTGATGTGAAACCTGGGGATGAACAAAACTGCTAGACAGAATTGGATTAGAATCTAAGCCTAACCACAGGGTACCTTCCCTTGTACCACCTTGCATTTGCACTTTTTGTTCCCCTTTTTTTTTTTAGGGGAAATTGCCTTTTGTGTGGGCGGAAGGAATATTTAGAGTTATGATTACTGCATCCGCAGTTTTCATTAACCCAATATTACTTTTGCTGGCTGATCAGAGCGCCAGGGGTAGAGAGGCCAATTCTCCCCCTGCTACCTCTTGTCAGCAATATGTCCAATCATTTATCCTCCTTCCACACAAAACATTCAGAAATGTTCAACACCTCTTATTATACATCTATAACCTGTATTCCCACCCTCTGCAATTCTCCAGGCATCATTCCCATCACACCATGCCCAAGGCTTCCCCGTAGGGCACCTGAGTGAGGTGTGGGGACAACAAAACTTGCTGCCTGTAAAATTTCCTAAGGGTGGGACCACATATCACACTCATATTGATGTTACAATTTCAATGACTGGTTCAATTCCATATAGATCTAGTTTCTTCTGCATTAACAAATAACTCATAAAACAATCATTAATCCTGTATTTTAAAATATCACACTTCATTACATTTATTACTTAAACCAATTTATAGCATCTGTAGAAAGCTATCTCCTATGATCATTCAATATTGTCCCATCACATACTTATAAGTAAAGGTGTTCTAGTCTGGTCAACTATCTTGTACAAAATGCCCTTCACCGAAAGGGTAAATTTAATTTTGTTAGGTGGGTGGAGCTTTTTTCCTTTCCACGCCCAATAGGCTGGACTGAAAAACGAAACATTTAAATAATTATAAAAAAAAAAATCATGGCTACCGTTTAGGAATTTATAGGGCGTTGGTCGAAATTGGCCATCTTTGCTTTGTTCCAAATAATGCTAGAATCACATAGCAAAACAGATTCTTTCAACTAAGATTTCACTTCTATACAAAAGTTAAAAAAAAGTGTTCCTATATTTCACAGAAGCAACCATTGTGGGGGTTTTTTAAGGCGAGCACATACTGTCATGCTCCAATGAACACATTTCTTAGGAGGGGCTCACAACTTAGGATAGAGGGACTACAAACTCCAGCGGTATCTCTGTACACGATTACCTCTCTGAATCACTTACTTTTTCCCATCTGTATACAACACATACTATCACTTTCTTACAATTAAACTTTCCCAAAAAACTTTCTGACAAAGAGAGAAAAAAAAAAAACTTCTATTTTTCTCACATCAGCTTACTTACAATGTACTTTTTCATAACTTCAAAAAAAACTTTCTTTTCCAATGTTTAACTTACATAAACCTTCAAATATATAAACCAGTTACACTTATCATTACCCATTTATCATCTCACTTCCACTATGGAACGGAATGCATTTAACCTCTTAATAGATAACAACACAGCCTATGTAACAACACAGGAAAACTCAGCATATCTCCAGATTGGATTAACTTGGCAGTAATTCATTTCACATACACAGATTAAGACATCTTGCATATCTCGCCCATTAAAAAAATCATTACAGAACAACTTTAGCTCATTAAATTTTCTCTAGTAGTTGACCAGACGTAACACTCTAATTATATGTGTCCTTCTATCGGGACCAATATGTTGAATCAGCAGCCCAGTAATCTGGGTGATATTATTCATTCAGCATCTGGGGTTCCTAATGATCACCCCAGATTCCTAATCCTATGTTTCTAGGCTTCCTCAAGCCCCTCTGGCTGTATGGGTTGGAGCGGGCACCTTATAAGTTGGTGTCTATCCTGTCTTGCTACCTCTTCAATTCCCGTTATACTACTACCTTGTTTAGCTGCTACGGGGTAGTGTACATTCAGTCTAAATACTAAAATGTCAGGAATATTCTCTAACAATGGCTTGAGACCAAGGATCTCAGCTCTATAACCTCCTGGCACTGTTTTTTACTAATCCCCAACCGTTATCATTAATGCCTAACAAAATTCCAGTATTACAGTCGGGGCATGACATGTCAGTTGTAATGTAGACAGTTAACCCTATTGCTCTAGAGAAAGCTCACAGTGCTCAGCTGCCACTCTAAGTTGCCTCAGGGTGCGCTTTTCATAAACATGAGCTGGTCACAGAGTACTTCAGTCAAACTGACGGTATGGAGCAAGTTCACTCTCAACAAAGGAATAGAACAGTCTACAGTATGTCACAGTCAGTGTACAGGTATATAATACTTATTCGCATATTCACATTGAAATCAGTGGCGTTTGTCCAGTCTTACCACCTGGACTTTATACCACACAAACAAATTATCTTATACTTTTATGCGACAGTAAAGAAAAGCAAAGTAGCAAGATTACCCAAGACAGACTGACAATTATCAAAGTACACTATGTCCAACACAGTACTTTTCTGAGTCTCCCGGAGACTCTTTCCCTTGAAATAAGCTACTACCCAGAGTGCGTAATTTCATATAATGGCTGCTACCCGGAGCAAGCCGCAGTTCCCCAACATTAAGTCTCCCGGAGACTTATTATGGCTACTTCCCGGAGTGGGCCATAGTTCAAAGACCGGAACTAAATCAGAGCCCGAGAACACCCGGATAGATAAACAAAATTATGTAAATCTTACCCGGGGGTCCAGAAGGGATGATGATCCGATCTCGGTGGGACCTCCACTTGTTAGGAACTGCTATGATAACCCTCGGCTATCATCTCTCTGTCAGTCTGTCTTGACGTTGGGCGCCCAAAAAAGAGAGAGACCGTCTTCACCCAAGCCCCAATGATCACAAGCGAATACAAAGCATGGTGAAAACAGACTCTAATTTTACTGGCATGGTGGTTGGTTTTATACACTTTTAAACAAAGGAATACACATTTCATACAAGGGAGGGGATATGTAATTACGTGTCTTAAAGAAAAAAGAATAGTTGTCTTGTATAGCAGTAATCAATATTTTCTCATACGCTTTCTCATGTAGAGACATCATTAGCAACTTCTTATCTGGACAAAATGTTCTCTCCCCAAGGTCCGTTCCTTCACACACCAGCCAGAGAAAGGAATGTGGCATGTAGAGGAACAAAACCCTGTCGAGATGAACAGAAAACTTTGTCAGCATAAACTTCTTAAAGCAACATTTACACAAACAAGATGGAGTAACTAAGGATAATAGGTTTTCTACCATCTACAGGTATCAATGTGCGCTGACAGCATTGACTGTCAGCACGCATTGAGAACAACACTGGAAACAACATTGGGTAATATAATGTACATTGGCCACAATGATTTGTGGCAAAGCCCCCTGGGACCACCAAAATTTTCTCGTGGACCAATAGTGGTCCACGGACCACTGGTTGGCGACCGCTGATCTATGTGACCTATTGAGGGATGATATGTGTATTGTTATAGTTCTAGATAGATTTCAAATGTGTTGGAGTAGAGATGCGGTGGGGGACTCTGTCATTGGTTGGGGTGCCTGCTCTTTTCTTTGTCACTCTTGATCCAAGAAGGTGCACTTATTGTATGTGTAAGTATGTGCATGTTTTGTTACTTTGTATTTTTTTTTTTTTGCTTGTTACATTAATACAGAATGCAAAACTAAAAACCTTAAAACAATTCCTGTGGTTGGCACTACCACGATAAAGCACATAGGTTTTACCTGAGTGTTCAGAGTATTCAAGAAGGCGATCAGCCTCTGTATCAGAGGCCACCTTCATTGCTATGAAAAGCTTTCTTTACAGATGCAGACACTTGAGTTGTCACCCCCATCCTGCCTTTTATATCAAGTGAATCAGTGGCCTGGAACAAGGAGGCAGGACGAGAGTTCAGATTTAAAAAAAATCTCTGGGTGCTTGGTTGTTCCAGGACAGTGATTTTACAGGTAGTGAAGCACAGATCTGAATGATGGCTCTACAACCTACACCTCTTAAAGTGATCTGCGCCAGTTTGGGCTCACTTTATTCTGGGTAACTGCTCATCCTCAGTCCAGATAACCTGTTCACAGGGACTAGGCAGGTGTGCCTGACTGCCTAAGGGTGTCTCTGTCTGGAGCAGTTATCATCTTTAATATCCCTGCTTGTCAATTGTATTGCAGTATAATTAATGCATTGGGTGACAGGACCTCACATCAGTTGTATGGTCTGCCATGGCTGTAGTTTTGCTGGTAGCATGTCAGTTAAGTTTTCTCAGTCAGTTGGAGCCCTAACAAGAACCTCGTTAACATGTTATGCAGGTTCTGCTGATTATTTAATAGTATTTCCTGATAAATAATTGACATCAGTTGTGTAACCTGTTTCTTGAGCAACATCCTGAACTATGGCTTTATGCATTCCTAGAAACGAATATCACTGCATTCTTAGATCTTTGTCAAACCAATTCTTCTTCATTATTTTAGATGTTCTTACTAACATCTTTGTGAGTGTGTATGCTATGATCATCTCTTCCATTGAACATACAATAGAAAGTCCTTCATTTAACCTAGGGGTGCCTTCACATTTAAATTGTTTGTAAAGTCAATGTTTTTTTTTAGTTTTGAAATGAGTGGGAGTGTGCCTTCAGGGTGATTTTCCTTCACTTCCTGTTCCAAAGAATGTATGGTCAGATTGTAATGTGAGGGGCATACTGGCATGCAGAGTGCCAGTGAATTCTCTGGTAGACCCCAAGAATGTAGGGGGCCGGCAGGGTGCTGTACATAGCTTCCTGAAAATGTTACAGTGCCCTGTACTCTTCTCAGGAGCCCTCATGCTGGAGGTCAGCAGTGGGCTGGCTTTTATAAGGAGTTCTGCAAATATCAAAATGTTTGATGTTATATGCTGACTGTAGTAGTTCCTCTTCTCCCAATTATTTTGATTAGATTACAGGTTCATTTTCCAGGAAGGGAATTCCCTCTGTTCACAGAGGACCTGTCCTGGGTGGGGGCACTGCTAACTTTATTATCAAACCCACTCTTCTACTTAGCAAAGGTTTTGGCTTTCTTATTTACCTACCGGTAAATATCAGGCACAATATCCTCTTTACACAGGGCTATTTCTCATAACCCCTTTGGAAAAAAGAGGGTTACATCCAGGGCTGGCCCAAGACATTGTACTGCCTGGGTCCAAGAATGAAATGCTGAAATGAATGCTGAAATGCTGCCCCCCCCCCCCACCAAAAAAAGTCACACCCACCAAAAGGCCCCCACATACATTATTTTATATCATGATAATTAAAACTAAAATCAAATTAATCAGAAAGTCAGATTTACATGCAACAACACATTGTCTATATGAAAAATTATATGACATAACATTATGTTCAATTCCAAGGGGTGGGCTAGAGCAGTATAGGGGCAGGCTAGGGCAGTTTATAGACAGACTAGGGCAGTATATAGACAGGCTAGGGCAGTATATAGATAGGCTAGGGCAGTATATAGACAGGCTAGGGTAGTATATAGACAGGCTAGGGCAGAATATAGACAGGCTAAGGTAGTATATGGACACGCTAGGGCAGTATATAGACAGGCTAGGGCAGTATATAGACAGGCTAGGGCAGTTAATGGACAGGCTAGGGCAGTATATGGACAGGCTAGGGCAGTATATGAACAGGCTAGGGCAGTATATAGACAGGCTAGGGCAGTATTATAGGCAGGCTAGTGTAGTATATAGACAGGCTAGGCAGTATATGGACAGGCTAGGGCAGTATATGCACAGGCTAGGGCAGTATATGGACAGGCTAGGGCAGTATATGGACAGGCTAGGACAGTATAGGGACAGGCTAGGGTAGCATAGGGGCAGGTCGAGCAGCTGGGGGGGGGGGCAGTTGTCATCATGACACACAAAACTGCTGAAATGTTGGTCGTCAATTTGCTGGGTAAATAGAAGAGAAGGAGAGGTGGTCATGGTTCAGTGTGCTGCCTGGTTCCAATGGACCCACTGGGACCCATGGTAGGGCCAGCCCTGGCTACACCTGTAGCAAGATATGCCAGCTGATATGACCAGGCAACTAGCATTTTCAGAAGGAAATCAGCAATGGCACTCTACATATTTCTCTAAGGCCCCTTTTACATGAGAGATCCGATTGGGTCCAGTTGTGCGCTTTTCAGTGGGACCCAATCTGTCACTCTATTCTCCTCTATGGAGTGCTGAATGTAAACGGACTTGTATCCATTTACACCTGGCTACTCAGAGGTCTGATCCGATCTGGCAAAAAAAAAAAAAAAAAAACAGAAGGGGATCTGTTCCCCTCTGGCTGGTCGGATCAGATCGGAGGGCAGCGGGGTGTAAACAGACAGCCGGTCCATTTACTGCCCATAGAGCTGATTGGGCTGTGTCAGAGTCCGCTCTGCATAAGCGGAGTGGGTATGGACCTGTCATTTGCCCACTTGTAGGCAGGTGCAGTCTACTTTTTCCACTGCAGGTTGCGCTCTTCTGCACCAGCACTGCAGTTGGAAAGGAAGTCAGGAGGAATGTAGTTCCTCTATAGCAGTGGTTCCCAACTCCGGTCCTCAGGACCCACCAACAGGCCATATTTTCAGTATTACCTTGGGGAGATGCAGACTAGAATTATACAATCACTGAGCAGCAAATGATATCACCTGTGATGTATTTCAGTTATCCTGCAAACCTGGCCTGTTAGTGGGTCCCGAGGACCGGAGTTGAGAACCACTGCTCTATAGTATCCTGGGTCACTGGGGAATGTGACCCTGGCAGCCATCTTTGGTCAGGCAGAGCCTATTTAAAGCCCTGACTGCCAGGTATGGCATGCAATTGCGAGTTGTTAGAGTAGGGACACGTACCCTGTCTGGTAGAAACAGTACTAGTGGCAGGGAAAGGTTCCTGATGAGGAGGGAAAGCGTAGGGCTCACAACTTCTCTGGACACCTGCCTGTTGGGCACAAGACAGCCAGGCCTCATTCTTCCCCTTTCTACACACACTGACAGTTCAGCTGCATAATGCTCTCTACATGTTCTTGGAACTGTGAGTGTTCTTGGCTGCAACGAAAATAAATATTCTGCACAAAGTGTATCCAAAACCCAGTAGAAAAATTCTTCAATGTGTAAAAATCTCAATTAAAAACACAGCTGCACTCTCAGTATCTCATATAACAATACAAAAACAAATATCAGAAAAGGTGCATGTTGCGTTATCCACTAAAGAGCGTGAACAATCAGTAAGCATACCCGACAGCCACACACATTCACATTAGGTGCTTCTCAGACTGCCATCATACATCCACAGAAATGCATTATACTCACAGCCGCAGATCAATCTAACCAATCACCTTCATTCATATCTAAACCTGTACTTTTTTTTTGTGTGTGTACTTAAACCACGGGAGAAGATGGCTGATGTCATTGATCAAATATCACCTGCGATGCATGCCTTGCTTGAAGCACAACATTGGGAGGCCAGAAGCTGTTATTCAGCGGTGGCATTACTGCTGACACTACACTAAAGACATCCGGCTGAAGTGTTGTTGGTTAGGCCAGCCATAGAGGGATGAATTCTTGCTGAACTACTGAGATTCAAACCGTGTGTGGGCAAGCTGAATTGATCAACTTGGGTACAACCAGCCTGCCGGATTGACTTGAGATTATCGCTAGTGGCTGCTATAGCTGCTAGCAATATTCATTGTCTTCTACAAGCAGGGACAGCTTCCTCTGCCCCCCTTCCGGGAGCAGACAATTGCTCGGCAAGAGGGATTTCGCGTTTTGGAAAGCCGACCGGCAATATTTTACATTGTGCGCAATTCATCTGATTTTATGTAAGTGCAATATTAGCTGTGTGTAATAAATTCATCCACAGATTTACACTATATAAACCTTACTCTTTTTCTGTGAGGCTGTATGTGCCATCCAGCACTGACATCATTATTTGAGATCCCTGATTGTGGATTTTTGGAGCAGCAGTATTCCCTGGCTGCGTTAGAAGCCACAGACTGTTATAATCCCCTGTGATTAAGGGGTCTATGCCCTCCGGTAAGCGGACATCTACGCTGGTGGTGGTTATCACACTGTGGTGCTTGCTGTGCTGTGGGATTTTCAGATATACAATGCGGTGGAATTCTTTCAGCCTAGTGGGCTTCCGTTTTCAATATACCATCTATACCTTGGAAAACTATTGTATTGACTGCTTTTTAAAACTTTTTAGCTCAGCGCAGGCTTTGTATACACAAGAGGAATTACCTGTGCAGTGTTGATGGGAAATCGTGCAAATTTATTTCTTGCAACCCGTGGTTGCGTGAAAGAAATTTGCACGGTCTATGGCCTTCCTTAGGTTGCCTGCCCACCAGGTTATTTGTGAACGATTTCTGCATTATTTCAATACAAGTTCTTTCGTTGCACTGGGACTAAGCGTGTTATTCCCCTGCACCACCCTGCACTCCGCTTTTATGCTCAGCTCAGCAGGGGATTAGCAGATGGATCCCCTGCTGAGCAAACACAGATATGGCCTGTGTGAGTTGCCCTTAGCATTTGATCATTTTATGGATTTGTGAATTATACTAAATAGCAAATTCTGACAATTTTGGATTATCATATAATTCTAGTAAGTATTTCATAATAACGTTCATATTTGACATACACACAGATTCTGATGGAATTTCTATGGAATCCACTGTTGGGAGGGGGTGGAGGACAGTAGAGTTATTAATCATAATCTGATTAGTTCAGCACCACCCCTGGACACATCTCCATCATATATCTTCTCCCTGCGGGTGCCGTCTTAAAGTAGCCTCTTCATTACTCCTCTCTCAATCCCTGCAGGCCTCTGGAAGGCTGTTCCTTTTTCACTTGCCTCTTGATTGCCTTTTAAATTTATGAGTGCAGTTTTTGCTCAGATCACATTATAGTGCATCAGACTGTAAAGTTCCTTCGTGATTTTGTATAATTAACGACACGTAACACAATAAAAAAAGACAATCTGCAGTATCTGGAAAATGCTGAATTGAGAATGTTAGCATCTAGGATCTTCCACAGCTCTATCCTTAGGCAGAAATCTGAGTCACTTTCATACCTAAAATACGATTATCATATTCCTGAGAATATGCTCCAGGTTTTATCTCAGTTTAAAATATGAAAGTTTAAGTGCTAGATTAACCCATTAGGCTTCATAGTCATATAACATTTACGGTTACGGTTATGAAAACCCATACATGCACAATGACTAAGCCCGAGTTAAATGCCACAATGGATATGCCCTTGTTAGTAAAGTCAGACAGAAGATGACCCATAAATACCACCATGGAAACTCCTTAGTAAATATGGACTAAGCAGAGGCGTAACTAGAACCTTCAGGGCCCCGGTGCAAGAAATTATGAAGGGCCCCCTTGACCCCTGGCCAGGGCCCTTCCCTCTTCCCACTGATCCTTGGGCCCTTTACACCTATTGTGGGTCCCTTTATTATGGTGCCGCAGTGGGGCCCTTTCACAAGTTCTGCAGCAGGCCCCAGGGGGGCCAGGGAAGCACACAGGGACCCTGGGAACAGCAGAAGACAAGTAAACTGGATAGAGGAAAATGGAGGAGATTGGGTCCTCTAAATGCCACCACCGCCATCCCTCCTATTCAGGTGTACAAGGGAGGCACACGGGCCCCCTGGACCATGGGGCCCGGTTGCAATTGCAACCCCTGCAACCCCTATCGTTACGCCCCTGGGACTAAGGCATTAGGCTTCATAGCTATACAACGTTTACAATTGCCTTTATTGCAACACCCCAAACATGCTCATGCTATATGACTTAATGTGCCACCTTGAATATGGCACAGAGGACTTATAAGTATCCCGTTCAGGAGACACGGTATAAGTTCCACCGTGTAATTCAGTATATCGTACTCGTACA
>BLSH010319159.1:1460091-1472669 GCA_018402905.1 Glandirana rugosa | reverse complement strand
CCTAACTTTCTGTCAGACTCTTACGACGTTCTCGGTCAACCCTGACACCACAGTGACACCGTCACCTCTCCTGGCAGCGTCGGTCCTCCAGATCGTCCCGGACCTTCTCCTACCTGACCCTCGTCATCAGGTAGTTCGATCGATCGTGTGATACATGAAACGACGTGAAACCCCCGGGGACCAATTCCACTGGTCTAAAAATTGGTGAACTGGTGACCCATGAATTTGGGGGAATTGTTGGTCTGGTTAAAAGTCGAAAGTCGCGAGAGTGTGAAACTTACTGTTAATGAGTCAGTACGTTGTAACATGGGTATGGACGCAAATTTTATTTGGGTACAACGTCGCACGACCGCGCAATTGTCATTCAAAATGCGACAGCGCCGAAAGCCAAAAATTGGTCTGGGCAGGAGGGGGGTTTAAGTGCCGGGTAAGGAAGTGGTTAAATACCACCAAAAGAAAGCTCTATTTGTGTGAAAAAAAGGACGCAAATTTCATATGGGTACAATGTTGCATGACTGAGTAATTGTCATTCAAAGTGTGAGAGCGCTGAAAGCTGAAAATTGGTCTGGTTGTTAAGGGGGTTTAAGTACCCAGTGGTCAAGTGGTTAAAAATCTGGTCACCTTAACCAGGGGCCCCCAAAGTGCAGCAAAGTACATAGTGTGCTAGCTAGCTTGATGGACTACTGCTCCCAGTCCATCCTCTTCCAGGCCCTGCTAGACCTCCTGGCTGCGACGGTCCTCTCCACTGCCACAGTGACACCACAGTCCCAACTGGCTCTTGCAGCATTCTCAGACTGTCTTTCAATCCAATCTGCTTCGGTGTGCCTCTTCTAGCTTTCTAGGGTGTGCATCACTCACCGACGCCTGACACTTGTAGTTCCTCTCCTGGAGATCTCTCCGATAGTGCTCTCTCCCGCTATCCTCTCCCGCTCTCTCCCTTGTGCCTCTCCTCCAGGATCTCACTCTCTCCTCCCGGATGCACCCAAGCTCTCCCAGGCCAAGGTCACCCCCCCGAGACTAGGGGCTCCCCCAAGGCCCTGACAGCCTCCACACTATTCCATCCCGATCTCTTCCACCCAAACTCTCCTCCCAGACTGGGCTGACCTAAGGTACTTAAGGTCTGCCCCCTGCCAATGCAAGTTTGGGATTGGTCAGAGTTCCTTAACCACTTCCCGCGAATCGCCGTATATAAGCGGCGGCTGCTTTAAGTGGATGGTATCGGGATATAGCCTGCAGTTGCAGGCTATTCACAAACAAAATTACTGCGCTACCCTTAAATCATATATATACAAAACCATAAAATGATATATACTGAGTGCAATAATAAATCAAAATCTCATATGACCATAGTCCAAGATTGAATGGTCCATAGATATAAGCAAATTCAAAATATCATAAAGTGAAATTAAATCAATAAATTGTGACTAAATATTATGGTCAAACATCAAAGTTCATAAATTAATAGTCCATCAATAAAGTGCTCCGTGCAGTTGAATCAATAAAATAAACAATGTGACTAAATACTGTGATCAAACACCAAAATTCATATATTGATAGTCCATCAATAAAGTGCTCCGTGCCCATATAGTGCAAAGAAAATATTGTAGGTGATCCGTGCTCCTCAGTGCCAGTCCCCTTTTGTGACCCCACTCACCAGAATGAATGGACCCCCAACTTTGCAGTCTGGGGATCGATCAATGCTTAATCCTGTTGTTGGGTATATACGGGTCGTGATCTCTAACAGCACGGGACCTCCGATGGCGGACGTGACGTCAGAGGATGTGGACAGCCGGAAATGATGTCCCAGGCCAAGGTCACCCCCCCCCGAGACTAGGGGCTCCTCCAAGGCCCTGACAGCCTCCACACTATTCCATCCCGATCTCTTCCACCCAAGCTCTCCTCCCAGGCTGGGCTGACCTAAGGTACTTAAGGTCTGCCCCCTGCCAATCCAAGTTTGGGATTGGTCAGAGTTCCTTAACCACTTCCCGCGAATCGCCGTATATAAGCGGCGGCTGCTTTAAGTGGATGGTATCGGGATATAGCCTGCAGTTGCAGGCTATATCCCTGTACCATTGTTTAGAGCGGGCGGTCGGCTATCCGGCTATAACAGCCGATCCGGCTCGGGAGCCACTTGGTCATTATCCCAGGGGGCGGGAGGGGACATCCCCCCCTCCCGCCGCTCTTCTTCAGCCTCCCATCCCACCGGGAGACTGGTGCTCCGATCCGGCGCATCCACCGGCTAGAAGGAGACTTGAAGGAAGCCGGAATCGACTCCGATCGGGTCTCCTTTGTCGTTTTTGGCGATCTGAATACTGTGAAGTGCAAAGGAGGGATGGGGGGTCTTTTAGACCCCCCCATCCCTCCGTAAAGAGTACCTGTCACCACATATTACTATCACAAGGGATGTTTACATTCCTTGTGATAGCAATAAAAGTGATCAGATCTTTTTTTTTTTAAAGGAACAGTGTTAAAAAAAATAAATAAATAAAAATAAATTGTAAAGCGCCACCATCCCCACTAGCTCGCGCAGCAAAGAAAACGCATAAGTCACGCCCGCATATGAAAACGGTGTTCAAACCACACATGTAAGGTATCACCACGATCGCCAGAGTGTGATCAGTAATTCTAGCAAAAGATCTCCTCTGCACCTCTAACCTGGTAACCGTTAAAAATATTTAAAGAGCCGCCTATGGAGATTTTTAAGTACTGGAGTTTGTTACCATTCCGCAAGTGTGCGCAATTTTCATCCGTAAAATGTATGGTATCTATTTACTGGGCATAACATCCTCTTTTACAATGTACAAAAAAATTAGGCTAACTTTACTGTTGTCTTATTTTTTAACGCAAAAAAGTGAAATGTTTCCAAAAAAATCGCGCTTAAAAGACCTCTGCACAAATACCGTGTGACAAAAAGTATTGCAACGATCGCCATTTTATTCTCTAGGGTGTTTGAAAAAAAGGGATTTTATTATAACTTACAGTAAAATCCTTTTCTCTGAGTTCACTGACAGACGCAGCCCTTCTTATAACACGTGGGGTTTATGCTCATATTGCTAGGAGGTAGACTAGGCAAAGAAAAACAAAAGCATAGGTTGGCCCCTCCCAGGAGGCCGTCCTCACCTTAGCATATAACCCCCTGCTAAACAATAGCATATCAGTTCGTAACAAGCCGTACAAACTCAACAGAGGGGTGGGTGCTGCGTCTGTCAGTGAACTCAGAGAAAAGGATTTTACGGTAAGTTATAATAAAATCCCTTTTTCTCTTACGTTCACTGACAGACGCAGCCCTTCTTATAACACGTGGGGGCGTCTCAAAGCTGTGTCAATCAAGAGGGGCGGGCAAACTATAACAACTGTACCCAACAAAAAAAAGCCCTCTCAGGGGGCGCCATTCGCGCCTACACTGCCGCTTGCAAAACTTTGTGGCCAAAAGCAGCATCCGCAGATGCTGAAACATCAGCCTTGTAAAACTTAGTAAACGTGTGCACTGAGGCCCAAGTAGCCGCTTTGCACACCTGAGACACCGAAGCTTGGTGTCTAAAAGCCCAGGAAGTACTAACTGCCCTGGTTGAATGAGCTGTGACTGGAAAAGGGGGAACCTTGCCCCGAACCTCATATGCATGAGTCGTCCTAATCCAACGAGAAATGGTAGCTGACGAGGCCGCCATGCCTTTGCGCGAACCTTCCGTCAGCACAAATAAACATTCAGACTTCCGAAAGGAAGCTGTAGAAAACAAATACACCCGCAAAGTCCTCACCACATCCAAAGAATGCAGTTCAAATTCCTTGGGATGCGACGGGTGGGGGCACAATGAGGGAAGAACAATAGCCTCATTCAAATGAAAAGAAGAAACCACCTTCATAAGGAAAGAAGGGGAAGGTCGCAAAACCGCCTTGTCCTTATGAAAGACCAAGTAAGGTGACTTGCAGGATAACGCTGCCAACTCAGACACCCGCCTAGTGGATGTAACAGCCACCAGGAAAGCCACTTTCTGCGACAACAACTGCAAGGGAATGTCCCTAATATTCTCATATGGTGGCTTCTGAAGTACATAAAGCACCAGATTCAAATCCCACGGCACCAGGGGCGACCGTATCCGAGGAGCCACATGACGTACACCCTGTACAAATTAACGGATCAACGAATGTGACGCCAAGGGTCGTTGAAAAAGAACCGTCAGAGCCGAAATCTGACCCTTAAGCGTACTTAACGCCAGGTTCTTGTCCAGTCCCTGCTGCAAAAAAGCCAGCACCCTGGACACCACATAAGAGCGGGGATTCCAACCCCCTGCCTCCCACCAGGCAATATAGGCCTTCCAGGTCCTATGATGAATCTTACACGAAGAACCCTTACGCGCTTTAATCATAGTAGGGATCACTGAGTCAGAGACACCCCTATCCCTCAACACCTGGGACTCAATAGCCAAGCCGTCAAAGCCAGTGAGGGTAAAGCAGGGTGCAAGATGGGTCCCTGAGACAGTAGGTCTTCGCGAAGTGGAAGACTCCATGGAACATCTACCACCATCCGTACCACATCGGCGTACCAAGGTCGCCGAGGCCAATCCGGAGCTACCAGGATCGTCGGGATTCCCTCTGCTTCTATCCTGCGCAGATCCCGCGGCAGCAGCTTCAGAGGAGGAAATTTCTGCAGGTTGATCAGCCAACCGAATTCTTCTTTAATGTGGACACCGTGATTATCACGTTCTCCCCCAGAGCTGCAGCCGACTCTGCTCTCAGGAGTAAATCGTCGAGGTACGCTACCACCGCGACACCTCTCTGTCTCAACAGCGCCAGCATCGGGGGCCACCACCTTGGTGAACACTCGGGGAGCCGAAGCCAGACCGAAGGGAAGTGCCACAAACTGGTAATGCAGATCCCCCACTGCGAAACGTAGAAAACGCTGGTGCCTGTGACAAACTGGAACGTGGAGATACGCGTTCTTGATATCCAGGGACGCCATGAATTCCCCTTGGTGCAGGCCACGACCGAGCGGATGGACTCCATCCTGAATCTTTTTGTCTTTACAAAGCAGTTTAGCGCCTTCCGGTCCAGAACTGGCCTGACACCGCCCTTTTTGGGCACCACAAAGAGGTTTGAGTAAAACCCGTGAAACCTTTCCATCGCGGGTACCGGTACAATCACCCCCTGTTCGGCAAGCGCCCGAACGGCGCCTAGAAGCACCTCCCGACGCCCCTGAGGGAGTCTTAAGTTCGAAGGGAAGAACCTTTCTGGGGTAGAGAGATGAACTCTATCCTGTACCCGGAGGACACCACCTCCAGCACCCACCGATCGGTGATGCGGGCAGTCCATCTGTCTGCCAACCCCAGTAACCGGTCCCCCACCCGTGAATCGGGCAGGGGCAAGCCATCATGCGGAGGCTGACTTATCCTTCGTTTTTTCAGACTTACGTTGCCAGGGCCTTTTACTGGGCCCAGCGGAAGCCTTACCGGACTTGAAGCCCTTACTCGCTGTGCCGGGCGCACAAAATAACTTCTTCTGGCCCGAAGAGACAGGGCCTCGTCTACGGCGAAAATCCTGCCGTTTTGGCTCCAAAAGAAAAGTACTCTTCCCCTCCGTGAAATCCTTAATGATTTCATCCAATTGTGGGCCAAACAGACGCCCTCCCTGAAAGGGGAGTTCCGTAAGAGCTTTCTTCGACGCCTGGTCGCCTGACCAATAGCGGAGCCACAACACCCTCCTGATAACAACTGCAAAAACAGACATTTTTGACAGCATGGGAAGCAGGTCCAATGCAGTATAGCATAGGTAGTGGAGACCCTCTTCCAAACGTTGTGCTCGTTGCACCTCAGCCTGCGCACACTCACAAGTCAAACCGGAGTGTAATGTGGTAGCGCTCTCGAGAAGAGATTGCGCCGCCATAGCAGCTGCCAGAGCTGGACGCATGGCTGACCTAGCCAACAAGAACAGTGCCTTAGACACTGCCTCCATGCGGTGATCGGCCGCCTCTTTAAAAGAAGGAGACCCCTCCAAGGGAATGGTCGTTGCCTTATTCAGACGGGCCACCGGTGGGTCCACTGCTGGGGAAGCCCACCTCTTAGTGAAACTATCCTCAAAGGGGTAACGAACAGCAAAGCGTTTGGGCAAAGCAAAGGAATTTTGCGGTTGCAGCCATTCCTTGAACACCGCCTGCTCAAAAACCTGATCATAAGGGTAGGCCCTGGGGGACCTAGGGGGCTTAAGCGGCCCACAAATATATGCGGCCTCATGCGACTCCCCTGCTTGGTCAAGCCGCATGGACTCGCGAATATCAGTGATCAGAGCAGCCACTATCGTTTTGTTGCGCGATAATGGTGCCCCCTGATCATCTTCACCGTCTGAGGGTATCAGTTCACCCTCTGATAGCTCCACGGGGGTTCCCGTGACCACCGAGGCGCTCTCTGGATCCGAATCCTCCCCCGAAGAATGACGGGGGCGGGCGTTTTTTGGGGTCCCCTGGAGTCGGGTCCGAACCCGCCCGGGGAAAGAATTCACCAACTACTGCCCTCAGCTGTTCCAAGGACACCAGGGACCCCGGCGTGGATTGTTGCTCCGCAGGTACCCCTGCCATAGCACTGCCGGCCTCTGACATGCCAGACTTCCGGCACCCCCACTGTGTGACCACCACCTCTACCCCACCAATCAGCCAGGGAGACCCGGAAGGATTGTACCCACCGCTACCAGCACCCAGGGAGAGCCAGCTATACTTGCTGTTTTTGATGCCTCAGCCCTGTGACCGGAATGAGCAAAGAAAAACACTCCACTTCAAGAGCCTGCACTGCCGCGTCTGTCAGCCATGCTGTCCAAGCGAAAGCAGAAGTGCCCCTGCCGCTTTTATCACTTCCCCGTATTACCAAGAAAAAACACTGGGGGCCGCCAGAGGACAGGCTGAAACCGCATGGGCTACAGGAAAATGGCCGCTGCCATCACAAACATGCTGAGCTATGGCAAAGTGGCGCGGTAGCGGCGAACGAACGGTGATCCACCACGGATGGCGGCAAATCGCCAAATGCAGTGCCCAAACGGTCAGTGCGGGGTGCTGTACCGCGGGGGGGGGAGTGGGGGGGGGAACGGGAGATGACAACCCCAGTGTGTCCCCACTAACAAGCCCCCACCGGCCGGCTACCTCAGAAGCTGCCTAGGCGCCCACTCTCCGCGCCCCTAGGACGGAAGAGGGGTCCACTCACCGATCCGACGGGCGCAGCGGGTAGCCACCCGGAGCAGACTTTCCTCCCCACGGAGAGGGATGCTGCTGGCCAGGCCACTGGACAGGAACAAATCAGTCACAGGGCACAAGTGGGATCAGCCACTGGCCGCCCGCACGGAACGGGCCCTATGCGGCGTGACCCCACCAAGGCTAAGGGTAGCTCGCACAGATGTTGGCCGGACTGGGGAAAGTTTTTGGATTATAGGTATCCTCTATGCCACCAGCCGGCTTCTTGATAGCAGTCTTCACTCAGAAGAACGCAGATCCCATAGGGAACCAGGTCTAACTCCTTGCACTAGGCAATAAAAAACTGACATGCTATTGTCTAGCAGGGGGTTATATGCTAAGGTGAGGACAGCCTCCTGGGAGGGGCCAACCTATGCTTTTGTTTTTCTTTGCCTAGTCTACTCCTAGTAATATGAGCATAAAACCCACATGTTATAAGAAGGGCTGCGTCTGTCAGTGAACGTAAGAGAAAAAATATATATAATGTTTGGGGGTTCTAAGTAATTTTCTATAAAAAAAAACAGTTTTTAACTTGTAACCAACAAATGTAAAAAAGGGCTCTGGTGGGAAAGTGGTTAACATACTTCAGGAAGCTTCATCTCCTCTTCCCCACCCTCTCTTCCAGAACTTTCTGATCCAGAAAGGAGGGGTTACCAAGGGGTGTCACTACTTACAGTCACCAGTCACTCCCTAGGCCACTCCCTGACCCAGAATCAAAACAATTAGGCCTGACTTCCTGTCAGGCCTGACTAAATTTACCTCAACTAACACAAAAATCTCTCTCTCTAAGCACCTACCTAAATGTAGAGGGTGCTACATGTACATTTAGGACAGAACCAGCTCTTGAGGGAGTCTATACCGCATTTTCACAGCTCTTGCTGTGAAGAAACGTTTCCGTACTTAAAGATGAAATCTCCTTTCCTCCAGACGAAAAGAGTGCCCCCCTTGTCCTCTGTGATGGCCTTAAAGTGAATAACTCCACTCCAAGTACACTTATGTATTTGTACATGTTGATCATATCCCCCTTTAATCTCCTCTTCTCATGAGAGAATAAATTCAGTTCCTCTAATCTTTCCTCATAACTGAGCTCCTCCATGCCTCTTATCAGTTTGGTTGCCCTTCTATGCACTTTCTATAGTTCCCGATATCCTTTTTGTGAACTGGTGCCCAAAACTGAACTGCATATTCCAGATGAGGTGATACTAATGATTTGTAGAGGGACAAAATGATGTCTCTCTCTCCGGAGTCCATGCCTTGCTTAACCACTTAAGGACCAGATCGTTTTACGTTGGCTGTTTGACATGGAATATCGTTGTTATGGCAGCAGATAGATGCCATAACCCCAGTATCCTCTGAAATGCGGACGGATGGCTTTCAGATAAAAGTGGTCTCTGCGGCGGATTCGCTGCGAGATCACTTTAATCAGTGGTGGGAGAGGTGACACCCTCCGGTTGTCTACACTGCTTACCGGAGTTGTTGCTAGCGGCGGAGACGATCACGTCCGCTCCCCTGTGTGTCTGAATGCCGAGTGAGGGAAAGATAGCCCCCACTCTGCTCCATAACATTAGAAGGAATTCCAAACGTCACTTCTGCCCAATGCTCTTAAAGGGGATTTTTTTTTTCAAATGACATTTATAAATGTATTTATTTATTGCATTTAAGTGTAGTGAGATCTGAGGTCTTTTCGACCCCAGATCTCGAGATCCTGTCATGCTTTTTTTCTATTAGGAATGTTTATATTCTTTGTAATAGGAATAAAAGTGACCCATTTTTTTTTTAAAGGACAGTGCAAAAATAAAAAGTAAAATAAATAAGAAAAAAAGTATAATAATTTAAAGCGCCCCGCCCCGCCGAGCTCGCAAGCAGAAACAAACGCATACGTAACGCATATGAAAACGGTGTTCAAACCAGACATGTGAGGTATCGCCACGATCGTTAGAGCGAAAGCAATAATTCTAGCACTAGACCTCCTCTGTAACTCAAAACTGGTAACCTGCATTTTTAAATGTCGCCAATGGAGATTTTTAAGTGCCAAAGCTTGTTCTTAGCCCCCAAATGCATAACGTTATGTTTATCAATATTAAACCTCATTTGCCACATAGTTGCCCAATTAACCGCTTCCCCACCGCGCGCCGTCTTTTCACGGTGGCAGTGGGGGAGCCCTGCGCGAATCGCCGTAAATAAGCGGCGATTCGCATTTGGCCACCAGTGGGCGCGCGCGCGCGCACCCGCCGCACACCTGGGGAGTGTGCCCGCGGCTCGGGCGGACCCGATGTCCGCCGGCGAGCCGCGATGAGCGGCTACAGGGAAAGAACGGGGAACCGCCGATGTAAACACGGCGGTTCCCCGCTCTGTCAGTGGGGCATAAGAGATCTACTGATCCCTGTCACTGGGATCAGTTAGATCTCTCATGCCCATGTTAGCCCAACCCCCCCACAGTAAGAACACACCCAGGGAACACGATTAACCCCTAGCTCTCCCCCTGCAGGTTAACCCCTTCACTGCCAATGACATTTATACAGTAATCAGTGGACATTTAAATTTCTGATCGCTGAATAAATGTCATTGGTCCCAAAAAAGTGTCAAAATGTTCCGACATGTCCCCCCCAATATCGCATTACCGCTAAAAATCGCAGATCGCCGCCATTACTAGTAAAAAATAAAAAAAAAATAAAAACCCCAGAAATTAATTATCACCAACCGTAAACACGGCCACTTTTGCGCAAACCAATCAATAAACGCCAATTGCAATTTTTTTTATCGCAAATATGAGGAATTATATAAATCGGCCAAAAACGGTGAAAAAAAATGTTTTTTTATATTTTTTTTTGGATTTGAATTTTAGCAAAAAGTAAGAAATTTGTTTTTTTTTGCAAAATGGTCGCTCTTCTTTTGTTTATAGCGGCGATAAGAAGTGATGCAGAGGCGATCAAATACCACCAAAAGAAAGCTCTATTTGTGGGAAAAAAAGGACGCAAATTTTGTTTGGGTACAACGTCGCACGACCGCGCAATTGTCAGTTAAAGCGACGCAGCGCCGAATCGCAAAAAGTGCACTGGTCCTAAAGTGGGAAATTCTTCCGGGGCTGAAGTGGTTAAACAGTGCATTGAGGTTGGTTTGTAAATTAAAGACATGCTGTAAGGACATTATTCCACTGCATAGCTTGGTGTCATCTGCAAAGACTGAAATAGTACTTTTAATTCCAGACCCTATGTCATTTATAAAGATGTTAAAAAGTAACTATGTTGTACATTACAGTATCTCACAAAAGTGAGTATACTCCTCACATTTTTGTAAATATTTTATTATATCTTTTCATGTGACAACACTGAAGAAATTACATTTTGCTACAAGGTAAAGTAGTGAGTGTACAGCTTGTATAACAGTGTAAAATTTCTGTCCCCTCAAAATAACTCAACAAAAGTGAGTACACAGTACAAGTTAAAATGTCCAAATTGGGCCCAATTAGCCATTCTCCCTCCCCGGTGCCATGTGGCTCATTAATGTTACAAGGTCTCAGGTGTGAATGGGGAGGTGTGTTAAATTTGGTGTTATCACTCTCTCATACTGGTTACTGGAAGTTCAACATGGTACCTCATGGTAAAGAACTCTCTAAAGATCTGAAAAAAGAATTGTTGCTCTACATAAAGATGGCCTAGGCTATAGGAAGATTGCCAAGACCCTGAAACTGAGCTTCAGCACAGTGGCCAAGACCATACAGCGGTTTAACAGGACAGAGTTCACTCAGAACAGGCCTTGCCATAGTCAGGTGCACATGCTCAGCGTCATATCCAGAGGTTGTCTTTAGGAAGTAGACATATGAGTGCTGCCTACATTTCTGCAGAGGT
This sequence comes from Glandirana rugosa, assembly GCA_018402905.1. Classification (NCBI taxonomy): domain Eukaryota; kingdom Metazoa; phylum Chordata; class Amphibia; order Anura; family Ranidae; genus Glandirana; species Glandirana rugosa. Next base: position 1,461,611 of record BLSH010319159.1, on the reverse strand, counting down.
TGAAGCGGCGGGGGGGCAGCCTGTCAGTGCTCAGACCATATGCCGCACACTGCATAAAATTGATCTGCATGGCTGTCGTCCCAGAAGGAAGCCTCTTCTAAATATGATGCACAAGAAAGCCCGCAAACAGTTTGCTGAAGACAAGCAGACAAAGGACATGGATTACTGGAACCATGTCCTGTGGTTTGATGAGACCAAGATAAACGTATTTGGTTCAGATGGTGTCAAGCGTGTGTGGCGGCAACCAGGTTAGTAGCGCAAAGACAAGTGTGTCTTGCCTACAGTCAAGCATGGTGGTGGGAGTGTCATGGTCTGGAGGCTGCATGAGTGCTGCCAGCACTGGGGAGCTACAGTTCATTGAGGGAACCATGAATGCCAACATGTACTGTGACATACCGAAGCAGAGTATGATCCCTTCCTTTCGGAGACTGGGCCGCAGGGCAATATTCCAACATGATAAAGACCCCAAACACACTTCCAAGACAACCACTGCCTTGCTAAAGAAGCTGAGGGTAAAGCTGATGGACTGGCCAAGCATGTCTCCAGACCTAAACCCTATTGAGCATCTGGAAGGTGGAGGAGCTCAAGTTCTCTAACATCCACCAACTCCGTGATGTCGTTATGGAGGAGTGGAAGAGGACTCCAGTGGCAACCTGTGAAGCTCTGGTGAACTCCATGCCCAAGAGGGTTAAGGCAGTGCTGGAAAATAATAGTGGCCACACAAAATATTGACACTTTGGGCTCAATTTGGACATTTTCACTTAGGGGTGTACTCACTTTTGTTGCCCGTGGTTTAGACATTAATGGCTGTGTGTTGAGTTATTTTGAGGGGACAGCAAATTTACACTGTTATACAAGCTGTACACTCACTACTTTACATTGTAGCAAAGTGTAATTTCTTCAGTGTTGTCACATGAAAAGATATAATAAAATATTTACAAAAATGTGAGGGGTGTACTCACTTTTGTGAGATACTGTATATAATTCTGGCCTCTGCGCTCTATATGCTATGTTGTACATTAAATAGTCCTGACTGTTGTACGCTATACGCTTTGTCGTATGTTAAATAGTTCTGAACACTACAGTATATATGCCATGTTGCAGGGGCAGATCCGGGGGGGCAACGGGGCAATTTCTCCCCCTGAGAATATAGTGAGCGGGTCGGGCAACCGCTTCTCAGGTCCCCCCGCAGCGCTCACCTCCTCTCTCTGGCAAGGTGTGCAGTGCGGGCTGAATACTTGTTCTCCATCTACATTTCCCGTGGAAGCAGCTAGGATAGAGATCGGGGGAAGATAAGAGCAGGAGAACGAGTGGCGAGGAAAGTTATGTTACAGCGTGTGGCTGCCTGTGTCTTCCGGATCGTATGATGAGCTTCTGCGTCCGTGCATGATTGAATCATGTCTGTATTCAGCCCGCACTGCACACCTTGCCAGAGAGAGGAGGTGAGCACTGCGGGGGACCAGGTAAGCGGGGGGGACCATAAGGAGCATGTGGGGGACCTGAGAAGGGGGGGACCATAA
>BLSH010319159.1:1448857-1459761 GCA_018402905.1 Glandirana rugosa | reverse complement strand
ACAACTCAATCGACAGACAGGGGAGGAGGTACGAGGAAGACGGAAGACTAGGGAGGTACGACGAGATCAGGGGATGTATGAGGAAGACCAAGGGGGAAGAGTCCAGGGGGTGTACGAGGAATACCAGGGGGGAAGAGTCCAGGGGGTGTACGAGGAATAAGGGGGAGGAGCATGTGGGGGGTCTGAGAATGGGGGAATAAGGAGCATGTGGGGGACCTGAGAAGGGGGGACCATAAGGAGCATGTGGGGGACCTGAGAAGGGGGAACCAGAAGGAGTATGTAGGGGACTAGAGCAGCATGGAGGGATCAGAAGGCAGAAGGAGCATGGAGGAGGGGACAGACAGCTAACTCAACAGGCCGGGGGTGGGTTTGTCCGGCCTGTCGGTATGGGAGAGACCAGTCTGGATGAAGTCCAGGGCCAAATTTTTGTCCCTGTCCAGCCTTGGGTGCAGGCGGGCAGTCATGCCAGTGGGTGAACGGGAAGGCAGGACAGTGAGCGGGCGGGTGAGCGAGTGAGCAAGCAGAGAGATGACATCATCTCTCATCGCCTGCCCTGCATCACCTCAGTTCTGTCCTCACTGTGCAGCCGCGGACAGTAGAGAGATTACATCATCTCTCACTGCCCACCCTCACATGTGCTGAAAAGCTGGTGAGAGAAGAATGTTTCTCTGCTGTCACTGTAGCAGCAGGATAGTAACAATGGGTATCTGGTGGCAGGCAATAGTGGCAAGGGACAACCTGTATCTGGTGGCAGGCAACTTGGAAAGTGACAAGCTGCATCTGGTGGAAGGCAAAGTGGCAAGTGACGATGGCAAGTGACCAGCTGCATCTGGTGGCAGGTGACAATCCGCATCTGGTGGCAAGTAACGTGGCAAGTGACAAGCTGCAGTTGGTGGCAGGCAATGTGGCAAGTGACAGTCCGCATCTGGTGGCAAGTAATGTGGAAAGGGATAAGCTGCATCTGGTGACAAGTAATGTGGCAAGTGACCAGCTGCATCTGGTGGCAAGTTACAAGCTGCATCTGGTGGCAGGCAAGTGACAAGCTGCATCTGGTGGCAGGTGACATGGCAAGTGACTCACAGCACCTGGTGGCAGGTGAAGGTGGCAAGTGACACACTCAGGATTCCCACTGATTCTGCATTATGGTGAGTTGAACTATTTCATTTTATGTTACAATGTAATAATAGAAATAATGCGCTTCAATCATCCGGACACCATATCAGCCATGGTGCCATGATGATTGAAGTGCCAACACCAGCCATTGCCCTGACAAATTGCCTGAAAAAAAAGTATTTTCTGGCAGTGCCCCTCCCGAGACTAGACTCTGGATCCGCCCCTGCCATGTTGTAAGTTGCACAGTCCTTCAGATTGCCTGTTATCCTTTAAACACTGTGTTTTACTGTATTTAAGTCAGTCCTGGCCAGTGCTCTCTATATGTTATGTTTTACTTCCTGACCCCCAGCACTCTATACCTTATGTCATACATTACATTAGTCATGTGAAAAGTGTTTATTGCCTCAACAGTTGCAAATGACATTATTTTTGAAGTAGGCTCAGGTGATATGTTAATGGTTTGGGACTTATTTACTGGGGTGCCTTCTGGGTTCTGGAGGGGTACCTTGGCAAAATGCCTAAAAATTGTCCAAAAATTGTCCCTAAGCCAGCAAGTGGATCAAACCTGCCTTTTTGTTACATAAAGCCATAGGTTTCTTTTGTGCAGTATTACAACCAGCCTCCAAGCAAAGACATCATCAGTTGATAAAGAGGACGTCTGGCGCCTGCATCCATGTTTGCCCACCGACTGCCCCTCACCATCAATACAGGGGTCACGTTAGCTGAATGAGGGAGAAGAAACCTTGGAATACTAGTCAGCACCAGTGCACAAAGGTGTATTTGCTTTATATGAATAAATCACCTCTTATGTTGGGTATTCTACGTGTGTGGATGTTGCTGCATTATATAAAACTATTAGTTTAGTTTTTTGCATTTTAGAATGGGGTACGAATGTGTAAAATTTTAAAGGGTGCCATAACTGAAAAAGTAGGTTATATGGTTTTTAATGGCATAATTCACACCAGTGCTTGCAGTTCCAGTGCGTTACAGTTCCAGAAAAAAAAGTAGAACATGCTGCATTTTACCTGCACTGGACTGTACTGGAACGCTGTAAAAAGCATCAAAAACGCACCGGAACGCACCTAAATGTATCTTAACACACCAAAAACACACTGTAACACACATTTCCTTATTTAGGGCCAGTTCACACCACATGCAGTCCAGTGCTTTTTTTTCTGCATTAAAAACACATGGAAAGTAGGTTATATGGTTTTCAATGGCATAGTTCACACCAGTGCACTCAGATACAGGGCTTTCCAGTTCCAGATAATGAAGTAGAACATGTTGCATTTTTCCTGCCCTGGACTGTACTGGAATGCAGTAAAACACATCAAAAACGCACTGAAATGCACTGGAACGCATCAAAAATGCACTGGATCCTAGTATAGTAGAAAAAAAAACAGGAAAAAAGAAAAAAAGCACCTGGAATGCATCCGGAAACGCATAAAAATGCACTGGAAGGTGCCGAAAACGTGTTAAAACGCGCATGCAGAAACATATCCAGAACGGATCTGGAGTGTGTTTTTATGGTGTGAACCAGCCCTTAATGTTGAGAAAAAGAGGGGGGAAAAATGCACTGGACTGCACCAAAAATGCATTAAAAACTCATCAAAAATGCACTGGAATGCCTCAAAAACACGCTTGCAGAAAAGCATCTGGAACGCATCTGGACTGCATTTCTACGATGTGAACTGGCCCTAAACTCCAACAGAAAAAAAAATAGCAAATAGAAAAAAGAATAGCAAAAAAAATAACTATAGCATAATCATAATGTAGCATAAACAATTGTGACTCAAGTCATATTGTAATTGAATGTTATTAGAAATTACCTTTCCTTTTAAATCTAGAGCACCGTAATTTTCTGTAAAATGTAATGCAATATGGCTACTTGGAGGTCTTCTGTAAAGAGAATGTGTGTAGAAGGCCCCCAGAAACATTTCCTGCTTGTGTGATTGGCTCACTGATTTTCCCAGAAGTTTGCAGTAAGATACAAGTCAGATTTCAGACACCCCCTGCAACAAAAATGTCATCTTTGGTGAGATACTCCCAACAGGAAATCACTTATAAAGGGATGCAGACCCTGCAACGTTCCTCATTAGAGCCCTGCAGGTACAGCAGCTGATTAATAATTATGAAACCACTCCCATTAAATTCGCTTTCCACATGGACACAAACACACAGGGATTTCTTCAGAATAACAAAAGGTAAGAATCTGCAACATTGTTTGTTAAAATCCTTGTAATGTACATAGAACACCTAGAGGGGAATGTTTTTTTTTCTCAACAAAAGTGGAGTTACTCTTTAATTCCGACACCCATGAAATCCCTAGACGTTGCTGGCATCTTCTCCTCGGCTTTGTCCTGGTGCTGGTCTTTGGCCATCTTGATTGGACCACACAGGGCGACCCCTGTTCTGTGCATGCAGTCATCCCATGAAGAAGCTATTTTACAGTAGGGGTAACTGTAGTTCTAGTAAAGTACTACAAATACCTGTATTACCATATAGGTGGGTCAAATAAAGCCTAAACCAAACTATTGAAATATTCCCCGGGGAAGGGCAAAGAGGCTTTTTGGATTGACCACAAGTATAAACAGATATAGTATGAAAATTATCAAAGGTTTATTAACTACTTCAATACAGGACATTTATAACTCCTTCCTGCCCAGACCAATTTTCAGCTTTCAGCGCTCTCACACTTTGAAAGACAATTACTCAGGCATGCAACACTCTACCCAAACAATATTTTTATAATTTTATTCACACAAATAGAGCTTTCTTTTGGTGGTACTCAATCACCACTGGGGATTTTTATTTTTTGTGACATAAGTGAAAAAAGATCTCATTTCTTGAGGCCCTGAAATGTCAGGAAAGTACAAAAAAAAAACAAAATGACCCCTTTTTGAAAAGTAGACAGCTCAAGGTATCTGGTAAGAGGCATGGCGAGTTTTTTGAAGTTGTAATTTTTTCCCACAACTCTTGGGAATGTTAAGAAATTATTATTATTATTTTTTTCTTACACAAAATTGTCATAACAACAAGTTATTTCTCACACACAGCATATGCATACTTCCAATTACACCCCAAAATACATTCTGCTACTCCTCCCACATGTGTGTGACTTTTTCACAGCCTGGCCACATAGAGATGGAGAGATAGAGAGGTTCAACATGCAGGGAGCACCGTCAGGCGTTCTAGAAGCATAAATTACACATATGATTTCCTAACCACCTATTAAACTTTTGAAGGCCCTGCAGCACCAGGACAATAGAATTACCCTCAAAATGACCCCATTTTGGAAAGCAAACACCCCAACGTAGATTCTATGAGGCATTTTTTCCACAAGTCTTTGGAAAACGTGGAAAGAAAATGAAACCATATGTTTTTTTTTGCACAAAGTGGTCAATTTATATATGTCGAACACATAGCATGTATATAGCAAAAATAACCCCCCCAAAATATATTCTGCTACTCATCCCGAGTGTGGCAATACCACATGTGTGAGACATTTACACAGCCTGGCCACATAGAGAGGCCCAACATGCAGAGAGCACAGTCAGGCGTTCTAGGAGTATAAATTACACATAAAATTTCATTCATACCTATCACATTTTTTAAGGCCCTGGAGCACCAGGACAGTGGAATTACCCACAAAATGTCCCCATTTTGGAAAGCAAACCCCCAAGGTATATTCTATGAGGCATGGGCTGCAGATAGGTACTCGGGTACTCTGATGGGCTGCAGTTAGGTACTCAGGTATTCTGATGGGCTGCAGATAGGCACTCAGGTACTCTGATGGGCTGGAGACAGGTACTCGGGTAATCTGATAGACTGGTAAAAGGTACTTGGGTACTCTGATGGGCTGCAGATAGGTACTCGGTTACTCAGATGGTTTGGTGACAGGTACTCGGGTAATCTGATGGGGAGGCGACAGGTACTCGGGTACTCTGATGGGCTGGTGACAGGTACTCGGGTACTCTGATGGGCAGGTGACAGGTACTCGGGTACTCTGATGGACTGGTAACAGGTACTCGGGTACTCATATGGGCAGATGACAGGTACTCGGGTACGCTAATGATCTGGTGACAGGCACCCGGGTACTCTGATGGGCAGTTGACAGGTACTCGGGTACTCTGATGGGCTGGTGACAGGTACACGGGTACTCTGATGGGCTGGTGACAGGTACTCGGGTACTCTGATGGGTTAGTGACAGGTACTCGGGTACTTTGATGGGTTGGTGACAGGTACTTGGGTATTTTGATGGATTGGTGACAGGTATTCGGGTACTCTGATGGGTTGGTGACAGGTACTCGGGTACTTTGATGGTTTGGTGACAGGTACTCGGGTAATCTGATGGTTTGGTGACAGGTACTCGGGTACTCTGATGGGCTGGTGACAGGTACTTGGGTACTCTGATGGGCTGGTGACAGGTACTCGGGTACTCTGATGGTTTGGTGACAGGTACTTGAGTACTCTGATGGACTGGTGACAGGTACTCGGATACTCAGATGGGCAGGTGACAGGTACTCGGGTATGCTGATGATCTGGTGACAGGTATTCCTTTGTCTGGACGGCCATGCGAGGCCTCCTTTTCTACAAGACTCCACCCCGCGACGGTCCGCCCCTTACTAAAATGTTATAATAGGAGCTTGTCTATTGTATACATTAAATTACCTAATTAGGCTGGATTGTAAGCATTCTAACAGAGATCATTTACCTCATATAACTTATAGGGTGTAATAACTGTACTGACAGACTTAACACAGGACAAACAGAGAGGTACAGAGAGAGAGCATGCGATAGGAGAAGGAAGGGGGTGCTGTATAGTATATGCCCAAGTATATATAGAGAATACACAGAGACATATGTGCATAGAGCCATGGGAATACACGGAAAAGCTAATCATGAACAAATGTCATGGTAGGCCACAGAGACAAATCTATATGCACATACAGGGCTCAATTCCCATTTTGGAACATATAGGGGTTATTTTACTAATGTTTAACACAACAATAGAAGACCCAGCTAGCAGAGCATATGGCTGGACGCCTGTCATTATCATGGCCATGATGTGTACATGGAGTCATAATGGGGAACAGACATCGTCACCCTCCCCAGGGCAGGTTCATGGCTACTACTCCCGCAGAAAGACCTGGAGATTAAACTCCGTATTCTGGCCCAGTGGCATTAAAGATTTTAGGTTATAAATCCACCACTTTTCTTTCTGCAGGAGTATTTGGTCAAAGTCCCCTCTTCTCTGCGGTAATTACAGTGCATAGATGGCTTTCATGCCCTCCAACTTTCCATTATGGAATCTGGTGAAATGTCTTGCCAATGGTTTGTCATGATCTTTTTCTTTAATCTCCCGCATATGTTCTCCTATGCGGATCCTGAGCTGCCTCTTAGTTTTTCCTATGTACATTTTTTCACAGTGGCTGGTCAGCATATAAATGACCCTGCTTGTAGCGCAATTCGCCAGATCCCGTATTTGGAAGCTTTTTTCCCCATGTGCAGGTGTCAGTCCTGTCTACAAATGCACATATTTGGCAATGGCCACAGGGGAACATAACCTTAGTTCTGGGGTAATTTGAGAGCCATGTACTGTCCATATTTTTCGTAAATTCTGACCTGATCATTATGTCACATAGGTTCTTGGCTCTCTTTGCCACCATGTTGGGGCTAGGGCCTACAATCTCCGCCAGTCCAGGGGTGTTGGTCAAAATATCCCAGGGTCTATTTAGGATATCCCTGACTTGGTCCCACTGCGTCCCATATTGGGTTATTATCCGTACTGGTTCAGGTTTCCCTTTGTCTATTTTCTTGGGCTTTTTTTCCAGTAGGGTGGATGTTTCATATTGTGCCGCCTTCCTTTTTGCTCTTCTCAGTTGCCTATCTAGGTCATCCCTTTCCTCCCTGTATGTCTTGGCATCTGAGCAGTTTCTCTTTATTCGTAGAAACTGGCCCACAAGAATACCATCTTTTTTTCCAGCTTGGATGGTGGCTTTCTGCACGTAGGAGTGTGTTGGCGGAGGTCTCCTTCCTGTAGGTGTGGGTTACAATCAAGGATCCCTCAATGCCAATCCACAAATCCAGAAAGGAGATCTCACGCCAATCACAGGTATAGGTAAGTCTAATGTTTCGATCATTGACGTTGAGCTCCTGAATCAATTCACGTAGCTCGACCTTCTCCTCGCACCAGATCATCAGCGCATTATCGACGTACCTCAGCTGTCTAGGCGGCTGAGGTACATCAGTGAGTGGTATACTATCTCCTTCTTCCGTAGTCCAAGGTGGAGGAACGTGTATGATGGGGCCCATGGGGTCCCCATAGATGTGCCTTCCACCTGCTGGTAATGTCTACTCAAAAATTGGAAAAAATTGTTTTCAAGGGCAAAGGAGAGCAACTCTACCAAAAATTAATATTGTGCTGCATTACCTGGATAGTGGACTTCTAGGAATCTCTCTACTGCTCGGACCCCCCATTCATGGGGAATCAAAGTGTAGAGAGACTCTACATCAATGCCTGCAACAGGACCTTCTCTTCTATTTTGATGTTAACAATTTGCTTAAGGACATGTTTACTGTCTTGAACATAGGATTTTAACAATGGGCCTCCCGGGATGGTTCTCTAAAGACTTGTGAATTTTAGGTATTATATAAAAAGTTGGAACATTATACTCATTTACCTGCATATATTCAAACTCCTGTTTACTTAGGAGGCCCTCTTCTTTCGCTATCTTCAGTTTGGTATTGAGTTCCTTCACCAGTTCTGGAAAAGGGTCACTATCCAGGCGTAGGTAGGTTCTACTATCGGCCAATAGGCATCTAACCTCATTTTCATACTTTGAGTCATCAAGGAGGACTACATTGCCCCCCTTGTCGCTTTGTTTTATGACTATACCCTTGGCTTCACTTAATTCACGTATAGCCCTTCTCTCTTCACTTGTTTAGTTGTCCCCCCCCTCTTGGACCAATCTATCTGACACATCATCCCCGCAGACAGGCAATGTAGCAGAATGTAAACTGAGCTGCACATGTGCTGCTCAATGTACATTCTATAGGGATTGCAATCAGGCAAGTAAATGTATTTTATCACATAAGAGACATTGAGAGGCATTTACTAAAACTTTTGCATTTTACAGAATCTGGTGCAGTTGTGCATAGTAACCAATCAGCTTCTAACTTTAGCTCAAATAAAGCGGATTTCCACCCAAACCCCCCCCCCACCCCCCGCTTTTTTTTTTTTCATCCCCACTTACCTGATGGTAGTATCCGCACATTTCAAATACTCACCCAAACAACGGATCCAGCGTTGTCCTGCTGAGATCCTCTCAAGCCCAAGCACAGCTCTGTCCCTTCTTTCTGACGTCTACTGGCTCTTCTGGGTTCAGCTGGCCGGCCTCCCGATGAAACCCTGATAGATCCATCCCCTCCTCTTCTCGTGATGAAAGGCTATGCCTCCTGGGATATGTGACGTGCATTTCCCGGGAGGCACAGTGGGCAGTGTGCATGTCGTTTGCCTAGGCGAATTGCGTGCTTGGGAAGGCGGGAGAGCTTCCCAAAAAAAAATAAAAAAGGTAAAAAAGGCCCTAGGTCTCTACCTAATGATTTAGAGCTTATAGGACTGGCTTCTGATCATGTGAACACTGTGACAGCCAATCACCCCCCAGGCTTAACAACTCTGTTAAAGGGACACCAGGGCCAGGCAAGCAGGGTTAAAGAGACCAGTTTAATGAATATTATTTTATTATAGTGTGTTGCTGTTTTGAAATCCTTGTTTCTAAAGCCCCTTTCACACTTGTGCGACTTGTCCTGCGACTTTAGCCCATGATTTCCAATGATAACCATTCATGTATGTACGACTTCAAGTCGTGCCAACTTCAAAGTAGTCTCTGCACTACTTTGGTCTGACTTTCATTTCAAGTTTGCACAGGCATTCCCTGAAATCGCATCAAAATCAGGAGACTTTCAAGTCGCGGCAGTGTGAAAGGGGCCTAAGTGTAATTTGTAATGATATATGTATTAGGGTGGTTCTATTTGATTGCTTCCGAGACATACTCTGCTTCCCGGTTGTGTATTTCTGGTTATTTTATTATTGCAATTCTATCATAGTCTGTCTAAATGAAAACATTACACTTTTTGGAGTCTCTATTGATATGAAACACCCACAATGCTCTTTCAGCCAGATGCAATGTGATCTTAAAGGGTATCTAATACCAAAAACAAAAATGTAATATATTGCAATTTATGCATTCGATGTGATGGCTGCATTAGTTTTCTTTTATTAGGTTATTTTCTTTTATTTTCATCTGGTGATCTGGCCAGTAATACCACTTTCTGTCAGTTGATTCAGAGTAAGGTAAAAAATCCCAGCAAAGCATGATCCAACATGCTACAGCAGGGGAAAAAATTCCTTCCTGATCACCCGAGAGGCAATCGGATATTTCCTGGATCAACTTTAGCTATAAATGTTAGTACCCAGTTATATTATGTACACCTAGGAAAGAATCCAGGCCTTTCTTAAAGCAATCTTCTGAGCTGGCCAGAACCACCTCTGGAGGGAGTCTACTCCACATTTTCACAGCTCTTACTGTTAAGAAACCTTTCCATATTTGGAAATTAAATCTCTTTTCCTCTAGACGTAAAGCGTGTCTCCTTGTCCTCTGTGATGACCTTAAAGTGAATAACTCAACACCAAGTTTACTATATGGACCACTTCTGTATTTGTACATGTTGATCATATCCCCCCTAATAAATTCAGTTCCTCTAATCTTTACTCAAGTGCAATGTACATAGATCACCAAGGAGTGCAGCAACAAATTGTATGAACTATTCTCAAAGCCCAAACCTTTAATAGATAGAAAATAAAGAAGTATTCATTCCCGGAGCCCAACTTAGAACCCCACTACTACTACTACTACTACTACTACTACAGACCACTTCTACTACATGCCTACCTTATTGGGCTGCCGTGGAAGTTCAAATATATGAAAAAAAGAAAAATAGAGAAAAAAACATATACAGTATCTCACAAAAGTGAGTACACCCCTCACATTTTTGTAAATATTTTTATATCTTTTCATGTGACAACACTGAAGAAATTACACTTTGCTACAATGTAATGTAGTGAGTGTACAGCTTGTATAACAGTGTGAATTTGCTGTCCCCTCAAAATAACTCAACACACAGCCATTAATGTTTAAACCGCTGTCAACAAAAGTGAGTACACCCCTAAGTGAAAATGTCCATATTGGGCCCAAAGTGTAAATATTTTGTGTGGACACCATTATTTTCCAGCACTGCCTTAATCCTGTTGGGCATGGAGTCCCCCAGAGCTTCACAGGTTGCCACTGAAGTCCTCTTCCACTCCTCCATGATGACATCATGGAGTTGGTGGATGTTGGAGACCTTGCACTCCCCCGCCTTCTGTTTGAGGATGCCCCACAGATACTCAATAGGGTTTAGGTCTGGAGGCATGCTTGGCCAGTCCATCGCCTCACCTTCTCCTGAAGTCACCGTTGGACACTTCGAGACCCCCTGAGGTACGGGTTGTCCTAATTCCGTCACGACCTTTTATTACCACAGGTGTGTTTTATAAATGTGAAACCCGGGTTATACCTGTAAAAGTGAATCCCCACATGAGTGAAAACAACTGTCGCCAAATTTGTAATTACCGACACACAACTCAATAAAACTCCCCTGTCGTTTAAGTGTGACAATATGTTCGACATGTGAGTGATGTAATGTAACATCGTTTCACATTAAAGAAGTCACAACAGTGTACTTTTCTATAT
>BLSH010319159.1:1389890-1416709 GCA_018402905.1 Glandirana rugosa | reverse complement strand
GGCAAAAACATGAAGTCAAGGGAAGACTTACTTTTATATATAACAACGTCAGACATAACATAGGGCTGACTACTCTAAAAGGTAGTGAAGGACAAGGTTATCCCTGTGTCTTACATCATGTTTGGACTGTTCCCAAGAAATGGAATAGGTGAGAGAGGTTTCTTTTTTTTTTTCCAACCGACGTCATCCCTAAATTGGTGAACGGCTGGCGGCTAGCCGTAGACTGCCGCTGTTTCACCAAGCAATAGCGTTTTGCGGCAGTATGCTGCCGCCGACGCTATTGCGCGTGACACTCGCGCGCGCGCGGCGCTCACAGTGCGCGTTATCGCAGCCGCCGTCGTATGACGGCGTTTTGCGATAACGAACCACTTTGTCGCCGTCAGATGCCGATCGGCGGTCGGCAAGTGGTTAAATCCCTACTGCAGCCAACCTTTTTTTTTTTCTTTGGAGAGAGTGGATAAGGTAAAGAACCCTTGTCAGGTTTGTACTACATTCTGTGTCCCTATTGGAACAGGAAGTGATGGAAAATCTCATCAGTCGGGATACAATACAGACTGCAACAATATATATTTTCATTCAGAAGGGAACTGAAGTACAAAAACGGTGAGCAGCACGCTCTTTATTGAACATGCTATGTCTCTTATGCAATACAATTAACGTGCCTACCTATTTGTAATCTTCTTTAGAATGTACACTGAGCTAAACATGCACAGCTCCGTGTACATTCTTTGCACACCTTGGTGTCAGAATGAATGCCTTTGGGCATGCATGGGGGTTATGTCATCACCCACTGGCCAATCAAGATGGCCAAAGACCCAGCACTTGGAGGAAGACCGGGAAAAGTTGTCAAAGCCAGCAAGGGAGTTGCGGATGTTGCTCTGCTAGAACGGAGGTGAAAATGTATGCACTTTATTTCCACTTGAATTGGGGAATGGTTAGAGCAGGGTTTCTCTACCAGGGTTCAGTAGAACCCTAGGGTTCCACCAGAGGTAGCTAGGGGTTCCTTGAGCGATGGTCAATTTCTACCTCTCAGATAAATTCCCATAGATACCATTGATCTTTTTAGCTATCTGTAAGGGGGTAATTCTTCTCAATGACCACAAGTGTAAGGAGCATTCTTCCCATTGACCATCACAGTAATGTATCATGAGTTGTAGACTTTTAATTTTTATCAGGGGTTCCCCGAGACCAGAGAATTATTTCAAAGGTACCTCTGTGTTGAAAAGGTTGATAAAGGCTGGGTTAGAGCAATTTAAGTTAGTATTACTTGGTAAAAGGATAGAAAGGACAATGCCAGAGATGTTTGTGCAAATTAGTTTTGTTTATTACTGTATTTGCTTAAAGAAAAAAAAGACCAACGCTTATTGAGGATGCTCTAAAGAGATTTTTCTGGGCTTTAGAAGTGTGCATAAAAGAGCTTTGATATGCTCAGGAAACAATCTGTTTCTAGTTTTCAGTTCATGCTGTCAACCCAACATTTGAGGACAGATTCTGTTTTTGATAACAATAGATTCCTGAGCGTATTTTTTAGAAAACGTCCAGAATCAAGCTATTTTTTTTCACATCCCCAAGACCCTGATGAAGGGGCAACCTGTGAAATATGCTGGCCTTTCTTTTTTTTTAACAAATGCAATGTTTAAATAAAACAAATCTGGACTAAGATCTTTGAAATGTTGGTATCTTCTTTTTCTACTACATCGTTACAAGAATCTCACTGAGAATCATGTACTTTAGAGAGCTGCCTGCAGTGCCTAGGTAACAAAATTAGGACAAAAAAAATTACAAGTTATGTGTTGACGGAGCACTGAACTCCAAGGTGAGGAAAAATAGGTGCCAAAGTCTTTTTTTAAGGCAGCTCTCTGCCATTCAGGAAAGAATCTCAGGAGGAATCTGTAGGATATTGGATGGATGAGAGTACCACAAAGAATTTTATTTTTCAAGATACATAAAACAGAAAGCCAATATGTTTCAGAGGTTCAAAACTCCCCTTCATCAGGGCTGAGAAACAAAACAATGAATAATAATATGAGGCTAATACTATTCTTTGTTGTTTTGTTTTTTAACCCTAATGAAGAGGGGTGTGAGCCACTGAAACACGCTGGTTTTCTGTTTTATGTACCATAATGAATAAAATGTTTTATTAGACTTGTTCATACTTTGTTGAGCTATCAACCTTCCAATATCTTAATTACAATTATAAGGGATCCAGAATAACTTTATTTAGTATTACTCTCTGTATCTTCTTATCCCAGTGAAAACACTCCCTCGATCCTTGTCCTGCCATCACAGGCTGTCGCAGGGACAGAAAATAAAGTGAAATTGCCCTGAGAGGGTCAATGGCCACAATAAAAACTTTACAAAAGTGTTTACTCTTTCCCATCTATCCAAATAAAAAAAGGGTTTTGGCTGGAGTAAGGTTTTTGGCTAAGTGTTGGGTGGATGGGTGGTGTGGAGAGACTGAAATATGTTGGGTAACAGATAGTTGGTTCTAGAACCTCTGGTATCTTACAGCCTGATAGACCGTAGAAACCGGTAACTAATTCAACTTGCCAAATACAAGCAATTGTAGGCAAATCAATCTTGGTGTCAACCTGTTATCCCTTGCACAGTAGCAAGCAGACCAGGGGAGGGAAGGTCAGCACTCTGAGACATTTTCAGGCTCTATTGTTTAGCACAGTGCTGTAAGTCATACATGTGAGCATGCTTACAGGAGGTAACGTTATCTTAGTGGTGTGCTGCTGCTCTTTCATTGTCCAATCTCAGAATGGGGTGGGTCTTGGAGCAGTTTTTACTTCTTGACTGCAGTGCAGTCTGCAGTAATATCAGGGATGTGTCTATGCTTTCTCACAAGGGTGCTTGGAACACAAGACTGGCTGAACAGAATTACAAATACATTACAAATACCATTACCAGGTGAAATAGATTGCATATATATTTTTCAGCTGTGTATTTACCTGTTTGCCTAGAATTCAGCTTTAAGGCAGAAGGCAGCCATAGTCATAACACAGCCTTTGTTTAGGAAATAACCTGTGAATGGGGTCTTAGGAGACCTGACCAGGGACCCTAATACTACGGGTGTAACTGATCTTGTACTGGAGTTAATCTGCCATCTCCAGTGCTGTTAGCCATCTGGAAGTCTCTATGCAGTATGTGGCAGGCATGACAATGTTATCACCCTGTGTCCACCACAATGTCAGCTTCCATCCATTTTAGGGTATGCACCTCTAATCTTTCGTACATAACATCTTATCCGTATGCATGTCAATACTTGACACATCAGCCTATTGTCCATCCCTTTAGGAAACAACAAAGGGTTGGCCATAAACACCCCATGCATGCCCTATCCATTGTTCCAACTGTCTCTGTTACAGAACAATGGCCATCAAATTACCATGGATACCATTAAGCAACCTGTTCTTGTCAAGTTGATGCAAGACTACAAATTTCTGCATTCTCACGCCTACTTGGCAAGTTCATGGTCAGCAACAGTTCAATGTTAACAGGTTGCCCAGGGCTTTGAGTTATGACACAAATCATCGCCACCTAGTGGCCATCTATTAAACTGTCAACAAGACATTTTGCTCAGTTATCCTTAAATGAAATCAACACAATATACAAATACATAATTGGTTCCAGCTAGCAGGCTATAAACATTTTGCAGAGAATATGTTGCATGTCAGTGTTACCCAAAACTGATATTTCCATTTTAAATAGACAGTTGACTGTCCTGTTCTCTTATAAGTCTTGGAAATTTAAAGACTGCCAAGAATACAATACCTTGTATACGAGACTAAACAAAGGTGTCAATCTTACAGCTAGACTCCCCAGTTATTTGTTTATTTCATAAAAGAAATAATTCACTAGGAAGGGTTGGGCATGACACAATCATTTGGATTTAAGTGGTGCTTGACATTTGGTAGGGATTTCTCAGCCCTTGCGTTCCCATGATATTTAAGAAACCAACAGGAGAATTGATTTGCCAGCAATCATGCAAAAATGAAACCTCAGTTTTGGATGAGTCAGCTTTAAGAGGTCAAACAGGACATAACAATGCAGCTGTAGACTGTACTATGACAGCCAGAATAATACACATCTCTGTCATCGAGGTACTATGCCAAAAAAAAAAAAAAAAAGACTTTTTGATGTATATATTATGCTGTTTTTTCTTTTTGTCCTCCATCCTGTCTGACTTTTTAGAGCTGGCTCTGTTTGCTCTCAGATCCATTAGTAGAGTGAATGTGGCTCTGCCATTGAGTCCTTTGTATAGCCTGGAGCAAGCCAAAGCTCTCTGCAAACAGTGGCCTTTCAGATCCCAACAAAAAAAGGGGGATTTGGGCACACAATGGCTTTCACTTAAAAGCCCTTCTCCAAAGGTAATTGTGACTCCCCCTGAGTTTTCGGAAAAGTAATATCAAAGAGGTTTTTTCAGCACAGTCAATACAAAACCCAGAATAGGGCATATCACTCACCCCTCAAAATACATAAAATACTGATTGTACCAAATATATTACCCTCCTACAGCATTGTTAAATACAAAATGGCCAGAACATATGTACAACTTCACATATAAATAATAGTCTCTTAATATATTAGCTGTCCATTGTTCCCATGCAGTGAATCCTTATGGGCAGGTACATCCAAGCTGCAAGTAAATTCTTGTGAGTCGAGTACAGCCATAATCGTTCAGGTCCTACAGAAAGAAGAAACAAAGTATTACTAGAAGGTCAAACTGCTAAAACAAATATATTGGTAACACCATTTAATAGAATACTTGCAGACAAATGTAATATTACAATGATACAAATATTCGTTTTTTAGGCCAGGGTCGCAGACAACATCTAGCCCTTGCTCAATATGATAATTTGCAGGTTACTGACACAGGGGTGTTGGCACCAAAAAACAAATATAAAAATCTGCTTTAAAAGATATCTATACAACTGTATAGTTATCCCTTAAAGTGTCTGTAAACCTCAGACATTAAATTTGAACAAAGCATATCCCTCTATAGTGTGTACTTGTCTCCATTAAAAGCACAAATGTAATTTCTGTTTGCTGCTTTGTTCCTCTGCTATCAGCATGAATCATTTCTGACATTTTTTTACTGACACCAAGAGAAAAAAGGTGACAGGGGAGGAATTTCCAGCAGATTGACAGCCTCAGCTCTGTTTCTGTGTGCTGTGTGGAGGGGGTGTGTCTCTTCCATCCAATCAGCTTGCAGAGCTCTTGTCATTCAGCTCTGCAGAGTGTAACTTCAGTTCTTCGCCCCCTGTTTTCTGAACTCCTAGCCAAGCTTTATAAGTTCAGCACTCAGATGTAGATAAGAGAAGACTGCAGATAGACAGATGCAACTTATGTAGGAGGATTTGTTTCATCCATATGTATAACCTGATGATAGACCCTTCACTGGGTATATGTAAGGGTGTACAACCACTTGAACGCAAACCCCTAAACTATCCCAGAACTGTAACACGTAACCAAATCAATTTCGAACACATATCCCTATCCCTGACCATAACCTCTAACCAAATGACCCTAGATCCTAAGCCCAATTATAATTGAACCCTAACCAAATCCCCAAGTCTACATTTTTTTTAACTTAAAGTGTAACCAAAAGCAACACTTTTTTTTGGTTTTGGTTAGAGAGGAGAGGGATTAGAACCCCTGTCAGGTTTTATTGCTGTCTGTGTCCCCGTTAGGGAGATTCGCCCTCTCTATTTGTCCTGTTTAGGACATGTTTTTTTTTCTATTTTCCATGTTTTATCATTAAAAGTAAAAGAAAATACCAAGTTTTGGGTTGTCCCCAGAAAAGTAATAGAGAGGAAATCTTCAAATGGGGATACTAGTTCTGGTGACCTGGGGGTTCCCAAGACATTACGTTAATTTGCAGTGATTTCCTCTCATTTCCTGTTTGACTATGGTTCAGGAAATGAAGGTAAATCTTCCCAATGGGACAAAAATAAACCTTACTGGGGTTATAACCCTCCCTTACTCTATCCAAAATAAAAAATAAAAAGCTTTTCCTATAGTTCTACTTTAAGTCTACGTTTCCACTGGTGCTACTTGTCATGCGACTTGGGACTGCAAAGTCGCATGACAAGTTACATGATTTCCAATGAGTACCGTTCATATCTGTGTGACTTCAAAGAAGTCCCTGCAATACTTTGGTCCCACTATGATGCCACTTTAGGTCCATAGACCTCAAGAATACACAGGCATTGCTTCAAGTCGCATCAAAATCGTGTGACTTTCAGGTCGCAATAGTGGAACCCTAGGCTAATCCATAATGCTAAGAGCTTGTTTATATTTATGCGACTGCACAGAGATGCATTTTTTGAAGTGTTATATGACGTCTATCTAGTCAGGATAATACAGCCACTTTCCGGCTTTTCTGCTTCGACGGGAAGTGGTTAAGGCACCCTATGGAACACCCTGGTTGACCAAGAGTTGACTCTGAAAGTTAGTTCTTGACCTCTGAACCTCGGTCCACTTTGGGGTCCAGCATTCCACCAACACATACAGTACCTACTATGGTCCCCATCTATGTCCATTGGAAAGATTTCCTATCACGTCTAGTCCCCCGTACAGCAAGTGTTTAGAAATCACCCCAGTGAGGGTCGCAGATTACAATGAACAGGCAAAGATTCTAATTCCTCCCCACTCTGTCCCAAACTAAAATAAAGCTTCTAAATGAAGGCTTTAAAACCCAACTTAAAGTGGACTTCCACCCTATTAAAAGTCAGCAGCTACAAAAAGTGTAGCTGCTGACGTTTAATAATCGGATACTCACCTGTCCCTGGCTCCAGCAATGCAACCGCCTGCAGTGCCACTCTTCTCCCACTCCTCTGTGCGGCGCCGACATCACAAGTGTGGGCGCCCAGCCTTGGCTTCAAAGCTGGGCGCGCACTGCACATGCGCAAGTCGAGCTGCACGCTGTGAATGGCCGGCGTATCTTCTGGGACCTGTGATGTGTCCCAGAAGATCGCTGGGTGGAGGGGGGGGTGAACTTCCTTCCGGCTCCGTGGTGCCAGGAGAGGAAGTGGACCTGGGACAACAGGGTCTCCAACCCCCCCCCCCCCCAAAAAAAAATGACATGCCAATTGGGGCATATCAGGGGGCCACCTTCCCTTAAAGTGAAAGTTCCACTTTTTGGTGGAACTCCGCTTTAACTTTCAGTTTAATTCAGTGAAATATATTCCAGGTGCACGAAAATAAAAGGTATGCAAATGCTTACAGTTTTCTTCTTTAGAAAGCAGCCACAACCTGGGTAGAAAAGTCCATCCCCAGCATTTTGTAGAGCAAGATCCTTGCTGTGTCTTGGTTTGTCTGCAGAGGTCTGATACCCCCTTGCTGAGCCAGTGCTAGAGCACTCAGGTCAGTAGGGAGCTTGAGCTTTGCTAATTGGAGAGCTAAAGGTATGATATAGCAGAGGGCATCTGCAGAGAGACCACTGCTTTCACATGGAAAGCAAGGTTCCTTCTCTGCATCATCCTGGCAGGGGACAGACTTTTCCGCTCAGAATGTGGCTACTTTCTAAATAAAAGAACTGTAACTCTCTGTTGCACACCTTTTGTTTTTTTATGTTCCTGGAACAAGCTGATTTATACTGAAAGTTCAATTCGTCATTAACTAACTGTTTTTTTTATGTTTAAGGTATAATTCATTATGTTTTTAGTTTGGTAAATTGTGTCAAACAATCCAATTTAAGTGCAGGTTAACACAGCGGCTTCAAAGCCGCTTGGTTCTCATCCGACTTTGAAGCCGCCTCCTATAGCATGACTTCAGCGTGGCTTGTAAACGACTTCTGCATAGAAGTCAATGCAAGTCACTCCGAAGTCACCCCAAAGTAGTACAGGAACCTTTTTCTAAGTCGGAGTGACTTGCGCCGCTTCTATTAGAATGGTTCCATTGCACTGCATGGAACACGACTTGTCAGGCGTCTAGGTAGGCTGACAAGTCGCCCCTGTGTGAACCAGCACTAATCCACTTCCCCAATTTACTCACACTAGCAATACAAATGAAGAGTAGGTGTGAAAAGGTACTTTTACAAGTACATTTTATAAACCTTTTGACTCAGGTACACTGCCCAGTTGGCTTTGACCGACCACAGCTTTGACTTCTCTATCTCACAAACTAACAACAGCGCATTGATGGCCATTTCTTCACTGGCCAGGAATGGTGACCTCATTGGGTCTGGGATTGGAGCTGAAGTTGAGGTTCCAAAATTTCAACAATAATTAGATAATACTAGATGTGCCATGTGTTATCATTATTATCCAGATTCTGGCAACTTGAAGAACCTGAGTTTTAGAGGGACTATAAAACTAAATCTGAGCCCACACATTACAAACTTCCATCCAAAAGGGAAAGCTCCGCTTGTTTGCTCCCCCCCCCCCTCCACTGCCACATTTGGGTGGGAGCAAGAACCTGTTTTTGCCACCGAGAGGTCCCCCGGAAGTTCAGCCCCCCCTCCTTCCCCCGCCACCGGGCCATTCACAAGGCGCAACGCACTTCACGCATGTGCAGTAGGGAGCCGGCTGTGAAGCCGATTGAAAAATCGGCTGGGAGTGCGGGCATTGTGGAATCTCTGGACAAGTAAGTGTCCTAATATTAAAAGTCAGCAGCTACAGTATTTTTAGTTGCTGACTTTTAATTTTTGTGGGGAGCTGGAGCTCCACTTTAATGCAGAATATCCTTTAGAGCAGTGGTCGCTAACCTTTCAGACTTCACGGACCACTAAACTCACAATTTTGAATCCACTAACATGAATTTTACATGCCTTATACACACAATACCCCTCCCCCTGCATCACACTGTTTCCTTATACACACAATGATGTGGCTCCCTGCCAATCCCACCCCGCACCTCACACTCTGCATCACACTGCTGCTGTACACAGACTCATCATTGAATCTCACCTCTTTATCCAGCCATGTGCTCGAACTCCATGCTCCCTCCCACAGTCTGTGATCAGTGCTGCCATTGGAAGTCCCCTTCTGCTCTCTGCACTACTCCTGGCGCCTCCCTCTGAGTTCACACAGAGGAGGCATCAAGTATCAATGCGCACTGACAGTATTGACTGTCAATGGGCATTGAGAACAACACTGGAACAATAACGGGCGGTATACATCCACCACAATGTTGATTTGCGGCAGAACCCCTGGGGACCACCAACATTTTCTCGTGGATGACCAGTGGTCCACGGACTACTGGTTGGCAACCACTGCTTTAGATCTGCAGCAACTACTATATGTAGGGCGAGGAACTATCTACTGGCTTTAAATTGAATGGATTCTTTAAAAGATACATTTGAAGATATCATTGCAGATCTCTTCTGAAAATTCCAGTATTTATGCTGTCTTAATGATCCAATAGACTTTGTTCTTTCCAAGCTACAGACAAATAGACCGATTAGAAATTCTGATTTACATGCTGACCTTCCTGATCTAAATTTTTGTTCCAGATCAGCGTCTCAGTGTATCAAATGATCCCAAAGACAGCCAGGCAACTAGCATGTTCCATGGTTACCAATGGCACTCTCTGTGTTTCACTTATACTTCCTGCTATTCCTTTTATCTGGACTCCAGTCAAAATGAAAATGTGGGCCAATGTGTTAAACAGTTTAATCTTAGCAATCCCTCTGAATCCACAGCAGTCTCACCAATGCACACTAGAATGGGACAAGCAGGTTGCACTGCACAAAGTCATGTGACAAAATGATCTAGAATTGTACAGTGGATTATAAATGATTGGACCTTTTGATTTTTAGTCTACCTGCAGCATTTATTGGATAGCAGCAGAAGTGCACTGACTGATTTTCTGATTTTTGGATTCCTTAACCAGTAAATGGGATGGAAGGAGTATAAAGTGGTTTAATTTGCATTAAGAGGTCCCATTTAAATTCTCAGAAGTTCACAGACAAAAAGGGGCCTGCGATGCACAAAGGAAGATAAAGCAAACACTGAGATTTTCAATGATGTGAGGAATTAAGCCAGTGGGTTCTTAAGAAAGATGCATTAGGCCTAGAATAGATAAGCCCAGCAAACAGAAGCGGACCTTCAGTGAAAAGAGTGGTGACAGAAGGGTGGACTTCAATGTATGCAGGTCCACGACAACCAATCAGAAATAACCTTTTCTTGCCTAACTGCTGGAAACTAATAAACAGTGGCATTTATTTAGTTGCTCTAGGTAACTGCACGTGCACATTATAATTCATTTTTGTACAGCCTTATTAGATAAGCTTGATAATATTGCAAAAGTATGGCATTGGTTAAGCTGAGAGGGCTGGGATTCTGAATTCAAACTCATACCAAGGAAACTACCTGCATTTAGCTTGTATTCATTCTCCAGTTTGTATTGGTGTCCTCCCACAGTACTAGTCAGATTCTGACCGCTCTGTCCCTAGTTTTACTTGTGACTTTAACAGGGTCCATGCCCATTCCTGAAAGCAAAATAAATGTTCTATTTCTTCCCATTGTGGCTCTTGGAATTTCAACTCAACAGCTGGGCTCCTATGTGCTCCCTATTGGTCATCCAAAATACTGGAGTCCAACTGCAATCCTTATCAAAAGTTGCTGACTTTAAAAGCCAAGAACATCCAATATCAACAAGATCAATCCATTCAGTTTAAAACAGAAATAAAAGGCAATAGATTTGTGTATAGATATAACAAAACATTATAAATACCTTTTTCCCCCTTTTTTAGAAGTGATCACATCCCCTGTGTTCTCAGTTGCATAAGAGCTGGTGGAGGAGACACAGCAGCACACTGCGCTTCCCAGTGAAGGGCAGTGTGTGTGTGTGTGGGGGGGGGGGGGGGGCAAGTCTGATCCTTGGAGGAGAGCAGCCTGAGTTCCCAGCATAGCTAGAGAACTGACCACGGTGTGTTCTCCTGCTTAGTTTGGTCAGTTTTTAATAGGAAAGCAGAGGGACTGGCAGGAACACCAGGGATTTCACACAAAGGAAGCAATACAAAGAGAAGAGGATACTTTTTTTATAAAAGTACATGGTACAGCAGGCACATATCAGAAATATGAAGTGCTGGGTTTAGATTTTCCTTAAAGTGGGAGTAAACTCCCATGCATGACTTTTACCTATAGGTAAGCTTATAGTAAGGCTTTCCTATAGGCACAGTAAATATTTCCTAAACATGCACCATTTAGGAGATATTTACTTTTGATGCAGCTGGTGCATACATTTTGAAGAAATGGCATACTGTGCCACCCCTTCAGAGTCCTGTGCTATGAACGGCGGCTCCCACGCACATGCACAGGAGTGACATCATCGCGGCTCTAGCCACTCACACAGCCGGAGTCCGTGAACCTGGAAGACCAGGTAAAGATGGAAGCACCTTCAGCAGTGACAGCGTGATGCTGGAGGGTTTAGTTTTAAGGTACGTTTTACATAATGTGCTAGAAAACGATGGCATTGCCTTGCAGAATTGAAAAAAAAAACAGGGTTTACTACCGCTTTAATCATAGCTCAAGTTTAGGGCTGTATGGTCATAATGCGTTACCCTTCCTGTTGGTGTTAGATACCCTTTTGAAACGATTAAACTTTTGATAAGGGTTGCAGTCAGACCCCAGCTCTTTTGCTGACTCAGACCATTCAGACTTATCTGGTCTATTGCGGTCTGTTTAAGGCGTGTTAGGAAATCTCATGCACATTACCTTTTTTTCCACTGCAGTGTACTGTACATTCAGTAATTGCACAGTATATGCATTGTGGTACTCTTGTTTGTTGGCTGCCACTGTATAGTGCAATAGGGTGCTATTCACAATGAATGTCACCATAATGCACTACAGTAGGACCCGTTTGTTTCAGGCCCCTTTCACACCTGTGCAACTTTTCCTGCGGCTTTGGACATCAGAGTCGCATGAAAAGTTGTACCCCATGATTCCCAATGATAACCATTCATATCTGTGCAACTTCAAGTCTCACCAACTTCAAAGTAGTCCCTGTACTACTTTGGTCTGACTTTGATGCGAGTTGAGGTCCTTAGACCTCAAGTTTACACAGGCATTCCCTGAAATCGCATCAAAATCGCACGACTTTCAAGTCGTGGCGGTGTGAAAGGGACCTCAGTAACATACATTTATTTATCCTAACCGCAGCACACAGGCTGCAGCGTTTTTCACTGGTAGATATGAGATTCAATGTGCACTATAGATTATTCACTATACCATAAGGTGCACACCATACAATGCAATGCTAGTCACTACAAAAGACTGATTATGCAGCAGTCTCTGTGAATTCTAGAAATGCCTGAAAAATGCTTTTTAGCACTTAGACATTGACCATACACCAGCAACTTACCCTAAAGTCTAGTACACATGAGCCAAACGTTGGGTGACATTGGCCGGTTCAATAAAAACCGGCCAACATTCGGCCCGTGTGTATGGCAGCCGGTCTGACAGAAGCCGTCCTGTTTGGCCGACTTCTGTTGGACGAGCATGCTGGAAGATCAGCAGCCGACCAACTCCCGATCAGCACTGACCAGAGTGTCCTGGCGGGGACAGGGTATACCCCTGTCAGAACAGAATAGCACAGCAGGTTTGATAGCTTTACGAACATCAGATTGTTAGTACAGCAGCTCCCACCTGAGTTGTGAGTTTTTTAAAAAAAACCTAGTGTGTACTAGGCTTAAATTCCCGGCAGCAGGGTTTTTCTCAGACCTGGCTAGCTTTAGTTCAGCTTATGAAGACTGGTGGGGCTGGTGCTGAAATACTTGCACAAATACTTTCACGTGTACTAAAATAGTGGCGTCTGTTGCTGGTATGTATTTGGAGCTAGAAAACTGCTGTATTTGGTTAAACTGTACTAAAGTAGGTATTTTAGTGGCTGGTATGTATTTTGCACTGATGCATATAGCCATGCCCGAAAACCTAAAACAGAATAACCTACCCCAATTTTTAATGCTGGACCTACACGTGGAGTTTTTGTAGTGATATCAAGTAACATTTAACCAGCTTTTAATCTAAAAAAAACCCCAAAAAAACAAATGATAAAGACAACTTATCGCCAACCACCTTTGTTGAAACCAATTTAAACTGATGGATTTATAAATAATTTCCTTATGTATGACCAGCATAAGACTATAGCACTATATAAGCTGAACCTTCACCCCAATCCATCAGTCTAACTCGTAACCTCCACCCCTAACCTAAATGATAACCTAACTCTTACACTTACCCTCCACATTAACATGAACAGGCATGTAACATAATGCTGTGTGTTGCTGTGCCATTCATTTTCAATGGTACTCCAATGCATCTAGACAGTGCAGCACAAACGTGTGTTATTGTGCACTGCTCCACTAAAATGCGTATTGTATCAGCAGGTAATTCAAAATAAATGGGCTCCTCTAACGAAAAGCATGATAAAGCATGAAATGCTGCACATTACTCCGGTAATGAACATTAACACATTGGAACAGGAGCAACAGGAATAAAAAAAAATGTAGGAGACTTCCCATTCTGCTTTGTTTAGGAGTATGTGGAGATGATCTGGGTTCCCAGTTTGAACAGGGGCCCAGTCATAGTTTCTGTGATTTGCGCATTGCGGTTTACCGTAATAAAATGTCCTCTCAATAGAGGTATTTTTGATTATGGGTGCTAGTGGGCTAAGTCACCTCTTGTTTTTTTTATATCTATTGGGACAACATTACTGATATTTTTCCCCATATGTTTTTCCTCTGCCCTCCTCTACTACAGAGTCTAAGTTGAAGCAAAAGAGTATCTCTATCATAATGCAGATTTAAAACTTCAGCAAAAAGAGGCCTTCTTGTAATAGCCAGAGCATGTGGTTAGACCTGGAATCTCAAGAGTTAAATACCTTAAAAGAAGGGCTTTTCAAAACATCCAAGAAACTAGTAAACGGGTCATCCAGTCAAAATCAATCTACAACAGTCATTGTGGGTGGACTGACCCTTCAAATAAACATGTAAAAAGAAATTACTTCAAAGTCATGCAAATATATTTCATAGGCAAATAAAAAACTGACTCCTTAGGTTTGTCTGTTGAAATGTAAATGACCCCATCAATGGAGATCTGTAGTAATTTATCATTGCAGTCTGTCTATAGGCATTCATATTTCAGTAGGCTTCTTTGCTTTCAAGGTCAACATTGTGATAAATGGGCTAAAGGATGCTTGAGTATGCAATAAAGAACCTCTTAATGCCTGGTCTTCGTTTAGATATCACCCTGCCTTTGGAATACATAGAGATAAAATGCTCTGTAGACCAGCCATTTTCAACCAAGGCTCCTCCACAGGTTCCTAGGGGTTCCTTGAGCTGTGGCTGAATAACCACCCAACTGATAGTGCCTAGGCACCATTAAAAGAGAAGTTTAGGATGTAAAAAAAATAAATGCATACTTACTTAGCTCTTTGCTCTGGCCCTTCAGCACTTACAGAAGTGCTGGGCTGTGGAGGCAAATGGAAGCAGCTGGCTCAGTCTCCCAGCGACTCACTGAGAGGCTGAGCCAGCTTCCGCTCCAGGCATCTGGGTGGATCCTGACTGTAAAGGTAAAAAGGGTCGGAAAGCCTGCTGTAGAGGGTTTTCCCTTTTGTCATTTGCCGTTCTAGCTGATTGATATGAAGACATGTTATGGGACTGTTCAGTCTTGTTGGTCACATGCCTGAAAGGTTTTGGGAGATGGCTACATGTTACTTGAGCTACAGAGAGACATTGGACTCTTCTCATCAATATTATTCACTTTTTTGGTCAACTAAATCTAGCACTGTAAATCTATCAAAAGATGTTTAGAGATGGTTAGGAAAGCAAATAAATTGGCAAATGTTGTCACCTTAAAGCCCAACTCCAGACAACACATTTTGGAGAAGGGTTTAGAACATCTGTCAGGTTTATTTTGATAACCAATACCACCCCAGCATGCTCAACCAATACTTTACTTTACTTCCCAGTCCCCAATCCATTAAGATCATAGTTGTGCAACCTCCTCAGCCCCCAATGGTCTTCCATCAAAATCTACTCCATCAGGTTAGTGGATGTGCACCACATTCTTCATTCAGATTTATAGAGAGTTCATAATCTGATAGAATACATACTCTCCATAGCAGTAAAAGCATATGTGTAGTATAAAGTAAATGGAAATCCCCTCATGGGGACACAGACATCTCCTCCTTCTACTATAAAGGTGTGGTTTTATTGCTGCCTGTTTTCCCATTTTGGGGATTTTCTTTCTCTTACTGTTCTGTCTGACACCTGTCAGTGGACAGGAAGTGGAAAGACAAGTCTTCACTTTCTGTACTGACACCCATTAAAGAGACAGGGAGTGAGAAGAAATCTCCCAAATGAGGGGCGAGCTAGAAAAAATGTTTTGGATGGAGTTGTGCTTTTTTTGGAAATGGAGCCAAGCATAATGACTTTTGTGCACAATTTATGAGATGTCACGGAATGTCACAACACAACTAGACACTATGGATCCATGTATTTATTTAATCTATGGGTACACAAATATGGAAACTGTCAATGCTGTTTTTTTCAGGTTGCAAGCCCCAGGGTTCTAATTCTTGTCCTTCATTATTCAGTAAACCCCTGACTTGGCACAGATCATCGGGTGACAAGGATAAGGTTAAGAGGCTTGGATTTGCAAAGATCTTTTCATGCTGATACAGATAGCGGTACAATAAATCTGCATATGCACAGTCTCCAGAAAATGAATAAGAATCTAACCACTGAGCTGATAGTAGTAACCCAGTAGGGTCAATTGGGTTAAAAGGTGCAGGGGTCTGTCAATTACCACATCCCTAAACATATATGAACTGGAATGAGCTTACCCCTTGGATCTTTAATGTAAGGCATCCCCAAAAAAATAGTTATAGTGTAGAACATAAATTGCATACATTTTATTGAAAATTGATTAAAATATAAAAAAAATAGACACTGAATAAAAACATAACATTACAGGTTATACCATATACCAAGTACCTTAGCATTGTGGAGACGATTGAGTATAATCACGCTAGCAAATAATTTTGCCGAAGAGTCCCGACACGTTTCGGAAACTTTTCTTTAGTCTTTTCCTTCTTCATTTACGTGCAGCTTGTGTACTTTATGGTAATGTATCTGTGATGCCGTATGTGTTCCTGGCTTGAGCCCCTCAGGTACCCCCAAAGCCTCAGACTGTACTTAGTGCAGTCCTATATGTGCTAAGTAGGCCCAATGGGGGCCACCCCAATAGGTGGACAGATAGCCCTCAAAGTGGTGGTGACGATGATAGGCCTGCTACCTTACAGACCGCCTTTTACTAGAGAGGTGAACCCAGAGAGGACCTATCCTTGTAGCCCCCACTTTGAGGGCTATCTGTCTACCTATTGGGGTGGCCCCCATTGGGCCTACTTAGCACATATAGGACTGCACTAAGTACAGGCTGAGGCGTTGGGGGGTACCTGAGGGGCTCAAGCCAGGAACACATATGGCCTCACAGATACATTACCACAAACTACACACGCTGCGCGTCCCCTGAAGAAGGAAAAGACTGTAAAGAAAAGTTTCA
The DNA here is from genome assembly GCA_018402905.1 of Glandirana rugosa. Lineage (NCBI taxonomy): Eukaryota > Metazoa > Chordata > Amphibia > Anura > Ranidae > Glandirana > Glandirana rugosa. The sequence continues at coordinate 1,400,195 of BLSH010319159.1, read as the reverse complement.
GAAACATGTCGGGACTCTTCGGCAAAATTATTTGCTAGTGTGATTATACTCAATCATCTCCACATTGCTATGTGTACTTGGTATATGCTATAACCTGTAATGTTATGTCTATTTTTTAAATATTTTAATCAATTTTCAATAAAATGTATGCAATTTATGTTCTACACTATAACTAATTTTTGGGGGTGCCTTACGGTAAAAATCCCAGGGGTAAGCTCGTTCCAGTTCAGTTCCCAGAAAATAGACTATGAGCACTCACATGTGTGCATGTCACAATTCCTTGATGAATATGGACAGGTCATCTTTTTTAAGTGCTAAGGGCTGTGGCCTGGTTCCTCTTCCCCTGGTTTCCTGTCTGCTCTGACAGCTAAATTTTCACTGATAGAGCAGATGAGGGTCATGGCTCAATAGAAGTGCACTATCCTGCACTCCCACTAGCTCCTGGAGTGGTGGCAGAGATTTGGGGGTCCTTCTGGAGAGCTCTGGCTGCCCTGGGTACCTGACAGTCCCAGCAAAGAGATACACAGCAGGTTTCAGCTTCCTCACTAGTACAGACAAGCAGCCATAGCTACCAGGTTTGGCTGAACTGCAGCATACATGATAGATAGGCAGGGACGTGGGCAATCTACTGCTGGTACGCTCTGGGGGATGGCCAGCCTGAGTCTGCATTCACAGACCTACTGTAGGTGCTGCACATTGCTCTAATACTGAAAACCTTTCTTTGTTGTCTGCCAAGCTCAGTACTGCCCCAGTGATCGCTTTTTGATACCCAGTTTGAAGTTGCTTGTTGATAATTTGTATCTATTCTCATTGGCGGGTGCATACATGTGACAAGTCATTGTGTAAAAATGTAAGCTCCTGGGACTTAAAGTGGTTCTAAAGGCAGAAGGTTTTTTATTGTAATGCATACTATGAATTAAGATAAAAAACCTTCTGTGTACAGCAGCCCCCATAATTACTTACCCGAGCCCCATCACAATCCAGCGATGTTGCACGAGAGCCTCAGCTGTCTGGGACTCTCCCTCATGATTGGCTAAGACACAGCAGCAGGTGCCATTGGCTCCCGCTGCTGTCTATCAAAGTCAGTGAGCCAATGAGGAGAGAGAGTGGGCGGGTCTGAGTCGGGTGCCCCCATAGCAAGCAGCTTGCTGTGGGGGCACTTGGCAGGAAGGAGGGGCCAAGAGCGAGGGACCCTAGAAGGGGAGGGTCTGGGCTTCTCTGTGCAAAACCACTGCACAGGGCAGGTAAGCATAGCATGTTTGTTCATTTTAAAACAAAAAAAAGCAAGGCTTTAATATCACTTTATCCGCTTGCCGACCGCCGTATGATTATAAGCAGCGACAGTGTGGCTCTGTCCCGCGAATCGGCGCTTATAGTCGTCACTTTAGTGCGCGGCAGCCGGAGCACACTCGTGCCCGCAGCACGCTTCATGCCCGCCGGCGACTCGCGATGCCCTGTCACAGAGCCAGAAAGGGGAACTGCTGATGTAAACACGACGGTTTCCCTTTTTGACAGGCGGCATGTCAGTTAACCCGTTCTCTACCAATGACTTTTGCACAGTAATCAGGGGATATTTAAATTTCTGATCACTGTATAAATGTCATTGGTCCCAAAAAAGTGTCAAAAATGTCCGACATGTCCCCTGCATTATCGCAGTCCTGATAAAAATTGCAGATCGCTGCCATTACTAGTAAAAAAAAAAAAAATGTAAAAACGCCAGAAATTAATTCTCATTGGTTTGCAAACATGGCAACTTTTGCGCAAACTAATCAATAAATGCCGATTGCGTTTTTTTTTTTTTTTTACCACAAATATGAGGAAGAATGTATATCGGCCAAAACTTGTGAATAAATTAGTTTTTTTTTTATATTTTTATTTTAGCAAAAGTAAGAAATATTTTTTTTTGCAAAATTGTCGTTCTTTTTTTGTTTATAGCGGTGATCAGAAATGACGCAGAGGCAATTAAATAGCACCAAAAGAAAGCTCTATTTGTGGGAAAAAAAGGATGCACATTTCATTTGGGTACAACATTGCACGACCGCACAATTGTCAGTTAAAGCGACGCAGTGCCGAATCGCAAAAAGTGCTCTGGTCCTAACATGGGAAATCCTTCCGGTCCTTAAGTGGTTAACATTACATTAAAGCGGATCTTCAGTGATTTTTTCAACTTTCCATCTATTAAATCTTCTGCCCTTGTTGTTTTAGCTTTGCATAGTAAGACATTTTTTTTTCTGCCAGTAAATACCTTATACAGCCCACTTCCTGTTTCTTGTCTGGTCATTAGCCTAGACTTTTGACATCATGCACAGCTCTCTTTCTCACTCACTCTTGTGAGAGTTTGCAAGGAAGGGAGGGGGGTGAGTCATAAGAGGGCCAATGAAAGCTGCAGGGCTGTAGAGCTGGAGGTGTGCCTCTGTGTGTCTGCGTAAATCCAGGAAGTGATTTCAGCTGCCCACAGTTAAAATTGCTGCAGCCAGACTTAGTGTAGTGAGATTTCATCAGGATATTTGGCAAGTACAGAATCACAGTATATATAAGATAATGCAAAGTGGTTGGAGGGAAGCTTCATAAAGATGGTTTTATTACAAATTATGTGAGCAGACTGCAGTTCCTCTTTAAAGATGAGAGTTGTAACTTATAGGAACCAATCCGATTTCCCCTTTACAACTGCAATTGTGTGCTATTTCTCCTTTCTTCAGTTTTAATGGATCAGCTTTATAGCTTTTTTATGATCATAAGCTATGGATTTAAAGAGTATCTATAGCCCAATTTTGTGTGGTTATAGATAGAGTAGGGAAGGTTTAGAATGATGATCGGCAACATGTCAATTGCAATCTACCACAATCACAGCAAGGTTAGGGCATGGAAGGCTTTAGAACAACTTACTGGGCCTTGGCCTCCCTAATGTTGAGAACCAATGATCTAGTGTAATCTGTCAATAAATCAGACTCAAAGCAATACAAGCAGATAAAAAGTTATCAGCATGTGCTGTGTTTCTGCTAAGGCTCACTCAAGCCCATTAGCTTCAGTACTTTTTGAGTCAGTGATGTGGAACAAGCAGGTAGATGAGGGCTTCTGAGTTTTCTATGATTTTCCTGTTAAGCATACTTGTTCCAGGTCAATTACTTCAAAAGTCAGTAGCCAGAGGGTTAGCATAACTGGCAGGCAACTAGCGGGTCAGCAGTGGCAGCCTCCATATTTCTGTCATGACAGGTTTACTTTATTACCAGGCATGACTATTTGCACACTCGACACAAGATGAAGGCCAATCTCTCATATATTCAGACTCTACTTTAATATATTTGGTATCCTAACCCCTATGCACTGATCAGAGGCCCCTTAGTGTATTACTAATATTAGAGACCTGTCTACTGCTTTTAAATGAGGAAAACTCCTGCTTGACTGACACACAAAATGAGAAAACAATGTTCACTTCAACAATGACATTATTTTCTTTTGTGTGTATACTCTCAACCACATTTGCTATATCGTGCAAAGTGCAAGAGCTGATTGCAGCCATTCCAAATGTACTTTTTACTGATCTGTGAGGGGCCGGGCTCAAGTCCGGCGGGAATGCATGGGAACAGAGTTCCTGCACTTTTCCTGTTTGGCCTGATGCACAATGTGGTAGTAGGTGTGGTGGTGGGGGGAAATCTTGGATGAGTTCCCACACTTTTTTTCCCAGGACTTGACCCCTGGTGAGGTCTTTATGCTTCCCAATTTCTTTATGAATAACGTCATTGAAATATCGCAGTTGAGGTTAAGGCCCCTTTCACACCAGCGGATCAATCGGGTCCGCCTGTCAGTTTTTCAGGCGGACCCAAACGGACGCTCCATTGCTCTCTATGGAGCAACGGATGTCAGCGGTGACATGTCCGCTGACACCCAATCCGCTCTGATCCGCCAAAAACAGATGGATGGAAACCCTATTTTGGCGGATCGGATCGGATGAACACGGACAGACGGTCCGTGTTCATCCAATTCTCCATAGAGCAGAATGGAGCTGTGACAGGACAGTCTCTGCACAGAGTGCAGAGATTGTCCTGTCATCCGCCTTCTCAGCGGGGATAAACGGATGGATCCCTGCTGAGCAGCGGAGCCCGTCAAAATGGGCTCCGCTCATGTGAAAGGACCCTTATGCAAGCTGAACTTACCACAGCAAACACACAACTCCCAAGAACAAGTATAATAACCTAAATAAACCTGAAAATGCTATCTGCGCAGTCTACTATAGGTGTGATAATATAAGATAAGGGATAAGCAAGTTGCCAACTAAACACTGATGGAGTGATTTCACTACACCCCCTGAACAGCAATCTAAAACAAACAGCGTAGTGCAATTGTGCAATCAATGTGCAATCAACAGTACATCAACATGACTATTGTTACAACATGTCCCAAAAAAGCAACAGTCCAACATCCGAGTGTGACTTCCGACAGCAGTGAAAAGAATGTGATCTCTCTTGAAAGGTCCATACATCAGCAATCCCACAGTGACACCAGTACTCTCTACCACGTGACAAGGCAATCTGCGTACACTGATGAAATCGGGTCCACTGGACATATCGTGTATGGATGGTGTGGGGGGGGGGGGTCCTTAGCTGATTACATCACCACACTACCATTATGTACCATTATGTATTATTATTGTCGCTATGTCCGGCCCATCAGACGTAACATGTATACGGGGCGGAGCCTCTAGCAAATGACAACACCACGCTGCCATTTTGTAATTGCTGAGCGGTGGAAGACCAGTATATGTTACCGCTGCTGCCTATTTTGAAACACAGACGTTTTTGAGATTTTAATCTTGTGAGTGTTTTTATACCTATTGTTTTTACCATTAATAAAATACATTGAGTGCTATAAGTTATCTTTTTTCTTACATATTTGATGCACATTTGAGTCACATGAGAGTGTAAACAAGAGATTGGTTCCTTTTCCATGTATCAGCACTAAGAAAGGGCAAAAAAGTCCTGTTTGACCTCACTTTGTGGTAAGAGGTCAAACTTTTGAGGTTAGCAGATAGCATTGTCACTTGGTGGAGAGCACTGGTGTCACTGTGGGATTGCTGATGTATGGAAGTTTCAAGAGAAATCACATTCTTTGTACTGCTGTCAAAAGTCACATTGGGATGTTGGACTGGTACTATTTATTATTATTTTAGAACATATTTTAACAATCTTTATGTTGATGTACTGTTCATTGCGCTACACTTTATTTGTTTTAAAAGTATATTAACCTCTTTCTGTCTGCATAACGCATATATGTGACAGCAAGGAACGTGGGCTTTAACACCCAGCCACTGCACCTTTGCATCATACAACAGGCGTTTGTGCGCTCGCTGTTTGCTGCCAGCACACTGATTGAGCTGTCATTGACAGCTGTCGATCAAGGCTTTTGATCAAGAGCCAGCAGGATGGGCTCCTAGTCATGTGACCACAGTGAGAGCCAGTCACATGCCTCCTGACCAATAAAACCCACTTAAAGGGCTGGCATGGGGTGGCATTAAAGGGTTAATAATGGCTAATAAGAGTACTTCACCAATTCTATTAGCTTGGTTACTTGATTTTAAACCTTCTTGTCCAGTATTACACCTATGTTGTAACCCTATGGATCAGCTATTCAGAGTTCCGGAGCTCCAGAGGTTGCTCCTTGAGCTGTGACTGATTGACCTCCCATCTGTTAATACCTGCCCAGTTCTGGGGCCAGTGCCAATTGGCAGAGCCAGCAGCATGGCACCAATGATCTTTTTATTTGTTTAAAAGGGTGACATTCTAACCACCACTGTAAGAAGGGCATTTTTCCCACTGACCACAAATATAAGGGGTATTTTTCCCCACTGATACTTGATGAATCAGTCTTAGAAGGTGTTCCCCAAGACGTGAAAATTATTTTAAGGAGTCCTCTGGGGTAAGAAGATTGAGGCTGCTATGGATATGGGGTATTTTTAACATTTTTACAACACACATTGATAATTTATATCACTCAAAACCCTGTGGCAAAAGATCTCATAAATCTTCATGTGTGTGTTTATATGTGCTATCCTAATAAAAGAGCAAGACAGCATTTGCTCTGCTGTACCATTGTCTGATGTGCCTCCTACTGGTCCACGTTGCTGATGAACTTGTTAAACAAATTGGTTTATACAAAGCATAGATTGATCTCTATGGTCCAGTAACTCATAGCAGCCAATCAACAATTAAGATTATTGTTATGGAGTCTCCAAAACCTGTGTCAGATGAAATCGGATTGCTATGGATTACTGCAGCTTGCGTATCATGATTAGAGTATGCTGTCCCCTATTTAAATAATAAATATACAACAAAACTGAGTTGTAAGATTTCAGTTTGTGAGGTATAGCATTCAATAACTCAAGTCTGCAAGTCTTAAACTTGTGAATAAGTCAAGTATACACTAAGCAGACATATTGGTTAAGTTCAGATACAATAATTTGGCATTAGTCATTGCAATAAATTTAGAGGGTTTTACGACTGCATGGCAAAACATGTAAAACACAAAATTCACAAACAGTCAGGAAACCACCTTGCACTAGAACTGTTGGTCTATTAAGAGGCTGTGTAAACATTTTCCTTAATCCTTTGCCTCCCAAAAAAACTATTCACTAAACCTGGAGAAAAAAAGAAAAGCAAAAAATCGTGGTTGTCAACAGTAACCAGTCAGGATCTACTTTTTATTTTATAAAAAAATTAAAACAAAATTCTTATTGGTTACTTATGGCAATGATTTCACTTTTATCTACTTTTATTTTCTCTAGTCTAAGTGAATCAGCCCCCCTTTTTAAAATGTAGACACATGTGTCTCCAAGAAATTCATACTCTATAAGCAAGTCATGATAAAATGGGCTATAAATATTTTTTGCTGTGGCTCCAATATACCAACTTAAAGATGCTAAAGGTGCTGATGCATAAAAACTGGAGAAAAGAATGTGGGCACACAATTAGAGTGGTTGCCCATCCAACCCTGTTATGGAAGTATCAAACAAGAATTCATATTAATCGCTGTTGGCAAAATCTCCAATGAGAGTATAATACAAAGAGAGGATTAGGTTTAGTTGGTACATTTCCAGAGATAGTGTTTTCCCTCTAGGGAAAAGTTTTCCAAAACCTGTACTGCACCTTGATATTCAGTAACAGCTGTCAGCTATACATTACAGGTGCACCCACCTTGCATTATGCTATCCCCAGCCATGTAATGTCAGGAAGAAGTCCGCTTCTGACACACTGCTGTCCTCCCTGGAACACTCTTCAGAAGGACAAGGGGAACAAGAGTCTGGAGACAGAGGCATGGAGCCTGAGTCCACTGAGCAGCTGCTGCCACATGGAGACAACCCATCAGAGCTTGGACCTCCTTGGCCAGCCTCTCCATTCTGCCTATCCAGTAGCAGAGCCTGGAGTGCCCTTATGTACTCCACAGCTGAACGTAGGGTTTCCACCTTGCTCATCTTCTTGTTGGGCCCTTGAGCCTGGGGCACATGTTGCCTGAGCTTGGCAAAGCCCATGTTGACCAGCTTTACCCTGTTCCTCTCTCTTTCATTACGCCTCTCTGAGGTGGAGGAGATTACCCCATTCCTGTTACTTCCAGATCCCCCACTTCGTCTTTGGCATCTGAGCCTCTGCGGGGAGCCCGAATGTGCGCCACCTTTACGCATAGTCCTAGGTGGCCTCTCTGGGCTGCTGCGCAGTAGGTTGGGTTCCTCTGAGGTCTCCATTGGGCAATGAGGTAGAACAGGTGCTTGTCTCTTCAGTGAGATATACAAGGAATAGATAAGACCAGTGGCTGATCTGCCTGGTCTTTTGTGCTGAGTCCTATCCTGCAAAGTGCGAGGATTTCTGTAGAACAGGTTACTCCCCTGTCAGCTCGTCATGACTTGTCTCTTGTGATATGTCGAGCACACTTCCTTGTGCACTACAATGTGTATGCCTCTCTTTCTCTCTCTCTCTCTTTCTCTCTCGCCCCAGCTAGATTACATCTCCTCCCACCAATCACCTTATACTACTTTCACTAGAGCTCTCTATTCAATGACTGAGCCCTCCTTCCTCCTTTAAACTTTCTCAAAAAACCCAGGAAGGGGGGTCAGGGAGGTTAGAGACAATTCAAGCTTGTCAGTCTCTATGATGGACCGCTAATATAAGCCATTTTCTTAAAGAAGGGTTTGCAATTCTATACAGATGTGACACATCAATGCCTGGAGATTTTTACAGTTCCTAGAATTAAATTGTAATCCTAAGAGGGATATCATATGAAAATGAAGAAAGTCAAAAGGAAGGTTGGTCCTTCCTAAATGTATTTTCTGTCCTTTTCTCAAAATATAATAGGCAGCAATTGAGATGAAACAATTATCTGCATTCAATAAAGAAATTACAAAGTGTAAAGCCCCATACACACGATGTGAATTTTGGACGGGAATTTTCGTACGACGACCGATCGACCGAAATTCTTACCGTTAGTATGCTCCTTTCGACAGCCGATTTATTTTTTTTCGGACGAAAAAAGCTGGATGTGCAGACTAGAAAAAGTTTTTTGTTTGTAATGGCAACGTCTGGTTTTCCTATCGTTAGTACATTTTTCATACGAAAAAAATTATATGATCAAGACTACGCATGCTCAGAAACTAAAGAATACATACAAAGCTATTCAACACATTACGCCACTTTAGCCATTGAATATGGTCGTACAAATATTTTCATATTGTTAGTATGCTCTTCACTTTCAACATGAGACTAGCATCCAACAAAAAATGGATGTTCTATCGTTCGAAAATCTAAGCGTGTGTATGAGGCTTAAGACCCCATGCACACTATAAAACTTTTATTGTCTGATTTCCTTTAGATTTACCAAAAAACAATGTAGTGCAAGGGTCTGCCTGATTGCATACAAATTGAAATTCTTAAGGTTTGACCTCATATTATATGGTTTTGGTAAAGGAAAAAAATTTAAAGATAATTGTACAGTATGTATCCAGCTTTAGTGATGCCTCCACTCTTTACATATCCCTTCATCACATTAAATATGCAGCAGTGAAGATTATCAGTTTATGCATTCAAGAAAAAAAAAAACTGTTAATGCCTTGATTGCATTAAAAATACATGTTAAATGCCAAAGCTCCCTTGTTAAATTGTATTCATAGCCAAAAGTTATGTTCTTGTTTTGGATAGAACAGGGGACTGTTAAAAAAAACCCTGTAAGGTTTTAATCAATGTCTGTGTCCCCATGGGGTGATTTTCCTTCATTTCCTGTCCCAAAGACACTACGGGAGGAGGAAATCTCCCCAAAGTAAGGGGGAATCTCACTTTGTTGTCATTGGAACAGGTGTCCCTATTGAAAAAAATGTAAGCAGACAAATTCATGGATCGAAATTCTACCGATTCAGCAGGGACCACCCGAATTTTGATCCATGTATGGCCACTGTGGTTGAACAGAAGTCGATTTAAGATCGTTCAGAGCTGCAGACTATATTCTGCAGCTATGATCAGTGTATTCTGACAGAGTGGGGATCTTCCCAATGTCAGAATCCAAAGACACAGTGGGGAGGATTCCCCCATCCTTCTTGAATGTGTGGATGGGGATCAGGGCCGGCGTCAGCATAAGGCAGCTCAGGCGGCCACCTTAGGGCGCCAGGAGTGGGGGGGGGGCACTAAAGCTGGGGGGTCCTCAAGTAGTTCTCAGCTCAACACGGCTGACACGACGCATGGTGACAAGCAGCAGTGCAGTGCAGTGCAGAAACGGGCACTGTGAACTTCAGCTGTTGCCATTGTTAGGAATGTCCACTTACTCTCCCACCCCCCCTTCTCCTCCTCCCTCCACTTATTCTTCCTCTCGTCTCTCCTAGATGACGGACCACACACCAGCTTTTCTGCCTCCAGCCCACCCCCCCCCCCCCCGCAGTAAACAAGCCCCTCCTACCTGTGCGGTAGCAGAAGCATTCTTATAGTCCTCCAGTTCAGCAGAGAAAATCGCCACTGAACTGAAGCAAGTGAGATGAGGGGATGAGGGGGAGGAGCTGAGTGAGATCAGGGGAGTGGTCAGCAGGCACAGGAGTGGGCATGGCTGGGATCTTCTGTGGAAGGTAGGGAAAAGATTGCTGTATTATGTCTGACTGTGGTTCTTATAAAGCCTGCTGCATGTACATCATGAAGACGTGAGGAATAGATGGTGTATGAGGACAGAGAAGGAGGCATAGGAACAGAGCAAGGAAAAAAGAGAGATAGGGTAGTCAGAGATGGGGACACCTGCTTCATGGGGGCACCTGCTCCATGGGGACACCTGCTCCATGGGGACGTC
>BLSH010319159.1:1378264-1389880 GCA_018402905.1 Glandirana rugosa | reverse complement strand
TCAGTTTATGCATTCAAGAAAAAAAAAAACTGTTAATGCCTTGATTGCATTAAAAATACATGTTAAATGCCAAAGCTCCCTTGTTAAATTGTATTCATAGCCAAAAGTTATTTTCTTGTTTTTGCTAGAATAGGGGACTGTTAAAAAAAACCCTGTAAGGTTTTAATCAATGTCTGTGTCCCCATGGGGTGATTTTCCTTCATTTCCGGTCCCAAAGACACTACGGGAGGAGGAAATCTCCCCAAAGTAAGGAGGAATCTCACTTTGTTGTCATTGGAACAGGTGTCACTATTGAAAAAAATGTAAGCAGACAAATTCATGGATCGAAATTCTACAGATTCAGCAGGGACCACCCGAATTTTGATCCATGTATGGCCACTGTTGTTGAACAGAAGTCGATTTAAGATCGTTCAGAGCTGCAGACTATATTCTGCAGCTATGATCAGTGTATTCTGACAGCGTGGGGATCTTCCCAATGTCAGAATCCAAAGACACAGTGGGGAGGGTTCCCCCATCCTTCTTGAATGTGTGTGGATGGGGATCAGGGCTGGCGTCAGCATAAGGCAGCTCAGGCGGCCACCTTAGGGCGCCAGGAGTGGGGGGGGGGCACTAAAGCTGGGGGGGTCCTCAAGTAGTGCTCAGCTCAACACGGCTGACACGATGCACGGTGACAGGCAGCAGTGCAGTGCAGTGCAGAAACGGGCACTGTGAACTTCAGCTGTTGCCATTGTTAGGAATGTCCACTTACTCTACCACCCCCCCACCCCTTCTCCTCCTCCCTCCACTTATTCTTCCTCTCATCTCTCCTAGATGACGGACCACACAACAGCTTTACTGCCTCCAGCCCACCCCCTCCCCCCCGCAGTAAACAAGCCCCTCCTACCTGTGCGGTAGCAGAAGCATTCTTATAGTCCTCCAGTTCAGCAGAGAAAATCGCCACTGAACTGAAGCAAGTGAGATGAGGGGATGAGGGGGAGGAGCTGAGTGAGATCAGGGGAGTGGTCAGCAGGCACAGGAGTGGGCATGGCTGGGATCTTCTGTGGAAGGTAGGGAAAAGATTGCTGTATTATGTCTGACTGTGGTTCTTATAAAGCCTGCTGCATGTACATCATGAAGACGTGAGGAATAGATGGTGTATGAGGACAGAGAAGGAGGCATAGGAACAGAGCAAGGAAAAAAGAGAGATAGGGTAGTCAGAGATGGGGACACCTGCTTCATGGGGGCACCTGCTCCATGGGGACACCTGCTCCATGGGGACACTCTGATGTGGACACCTGCTCCATGGGGACACCTGATCTATGTGGACATCTGCTCCATGGGGACACCTGCTCCATGGGGACACCTGCTCTATGGGGACACCTGCTCTATGAGGACACGCTGATGGAGACACCTGCTCCATAGGGACACCTGCTCTATGGGGACACCTGCTCCATGGGGACACTCTGATGGGGACACCTGCTCTATGTGGACACTCTGATGGGGACACCTGCTCTATGGGGACACTCTGATGGAGACACCTGCTCCATGGGGACACCTGTTCCATGGAGACACCTGCCCTATGGAGGCACTCTGATGGGGACACCTGACCTATGGGGACTTTCTGATGGGCACACCTGATCTATGGGGGCACTATGATGGGGACACCTGCTCTATGCGGACACTGTGATTGGGATGCCTACTCCATGGGGACACTTACAGTGACACCTACTCCATGGGGACACTGATGGAGACACCTGATCTACGAAGGCACTCTAATAGGGACTCCTGATTTAAGGGGTACTGTGATGAGGACACCTAATCTATAGGGACACTTATCGGGACACCTACTCCATGGGGACACTGATGGGGACACCTGCTCTATGGGGACACCTGCTCCATGAGAACACTCTGATAGGGACACCTAATGTAAGGAGTACTCTAATGGGGGCACCTAATCTATGGGGGCACTCTAATAGGGACTCCTGATTTAAGGGGTACTGTGATGGGGACACCTGATCCATGGGGGCACTCTGATGGGTCACCTGGTATTAAAGGGCACACTGATGGGGTGACCTGATGTAAAGGGGCACTCTGATGGGGATAAATACTGTTAAAATGCTACGGAAATTGTATGTGTATGTGTATTGTATGTGTATTGTATTGTATGTGTCTCATTTTGAGACATAGCACAATTTTGAGATTTAAACTTCGATGGAAGAAAATTTTAGTGACCTGACCTCCTTGAATTTTATTTCAATACTCCTGCACTATAAATAAATGGAGCGCAAATAAAGTCTATGCCATATGGGGGTTGGGATTTGCATTGTGTAGTGGAGGGGTGACGGCAAGATGGCTGGGGGGCCCAAAATACACCTTTGCCTGAGTAGACAAATATTCTTGCACTGGTCGTGGATGGGGGAATCGGGTTAGGTTTTTGGTTGAACGAAAAAAAGCCAGCCTTACTCTCACTTTCTGTTCTGGTGGCAATCATAAAATTTTGAATTTGCTATTTGTTCCCAATGACAACAGTAACCAGGACAAATAAATAGAATGAATATCCACATGAGGGACACAGATAGCAATATCAGCCTGATGGAATTTCTAACCCTTCTTTTTATCCAAAAAAAAAAAACCAAACGTTTTTTGTATATACATATTTGTTATGTACACTTAGAAACTGGGAGACTTTATGCAGCAAGCAGTGTAAGCAGTTTACTAAGAAGGGTTATGTGCTTGTTATAGGGAAGAAGCAGGACCCCAGTTACTATCCAAAAATGGGTTAGGAGGATCAGTGGGGGAATTTTTTGATGGCTTTGGTTCCTTTTCCTATCCTTATAGACGCAAATGCAGATATAAAAACACAGTTGAATGCAATTATAAATTGAACAAAATTATGAAATGTACACTATATTGCCAAAAGTATTGGAATGCCTGCTTTACACGCACATGATTTTTAATGGCATCCCAGTCTAAATGGTGGCCATACACTATACGAAAAATCGGCCAAACTAGTTTTCGAAAAACGAACACACAGTCGTGAGAGCAAGCGATTTTGCCATCATGTAATGACCAAAATTTGATCAATAACTCTTCTAATCACACAAATGAATCTGTTTTTCATTCGTTTTGTCACATAAGCTATTTTTTTAAGCTAATTTACCAAAACCATGTAGTATAAGGGCCTGCCTGATTGCATGCAAATTGAAACTCTTAAGGTTTGACCTCATATTATATGGTTTTGGTAAATCTGAAGGCAAAAGTCTACAGAAAATTGTATAGTGTGTATGGGGCTTTAGGTTCAGTATTAAGTTGGCCCATCCTTTGCAGCTGTAACAGCTTCAACTCTTGCGGGAAGGCTGTCCACAAGGTTTAGGAGTGTCTATGGGAATGTTTGACCATTCTTCCAGAAGCGCATTTGTTAGATCAGGCACTGATGTTGGACGAAAAGGCCTGGCTCGCAGTCTCTGCTCTTATTCATCCCAAGGGTGTTCTATCTGGTGGAGGTCAGGACTGTGCAGGCCAGTCAAGTTTCTCCACCTCAAACTCGCTCATTCATGTCTTTATGGACCTAGCGTATTTGAAATACAACTATCTGAATTTGTATTTATAGCAGTTTCTTGTTATCCATTGCACAGCAGGACTAAGGCTGGGTATACACTAGTAGATTTTTAAACATTTGTACATTGGATGGCTTGATGAATGTTATTCGAAAGCAGTTTAAAATTTTGTTTGCTGTTAGCATTCGATTTTGGAGTGAATGGACTTTACCAAACGAAAAACACATTGACTGTTAGCAACTCATTTGTCCTTTGGATTTTCTTGTCACGGTGGTCAAAAACGAACGTGCATTTGATCCCACTAAGGCTGGGTTCACACCGCAGCACACTCCGGCTCACAGCAGGGGTCCAGTGCGTCCCCATTCACTGTTTCAGGTCAGAATTTTGGACTGAATTCAGACCTGAAACAAACCAAAAGACACTCAGGACCCCTGTGCAAATTCACACCGGAGCCGCAGCGGAGATGTGTGAACTGGTTCCATAGAGAGCCGGTCACAATCTCCTGCTATTGCGAATTGGATGCGGGAAACCCCGCATCCAATTCGCACTAGTGTGAACCCAGCCTAATGAGGTGAAAATCGAATGAAACCTTCTTGGACTGAAAAACTAAACCAAAATCTGCTAGTGTTTACTCCATGCTCACATTGGGAACCTGTTGTCAGTATGATAGACCAGAGTGAGCAGAGGGATGACCAACCCTGTTAGTGTGGCTACTGCTTTATAATCCAAACACTTTAAGGGGATTGTCCATCTTTAACGTATTGCATGTGGCTGCAAGGCATTTGCGGCACTTCTCCATTCAAATGAATGGGTTGCTTTGGACTTACAGTATCTCACATAAGTGAGTACACCCCTCAAAGTTTTGTAAATATTTTATATGTTTTCATGTGACAACACTGAAGAAATGACACTTTGCTACAATGAAAAGTAGTGAGTGTACAGCTTGTATAACACAAGCTGTACACTCACTACTTAACATTGTAGCAAAGTGTCATTTCTTCAGTGTTGTCACATGAAAACATATAATAAAATATTTACAAAAATTGGAGGGGTGTACTCACTTTTGTGAGATCCTGTATGTGTCATCCAGTCATCCACCCATCACAATATGTTGGGTAGTTTTTGCCAAGAGCATGAAGCGAAGCCCCTGTGTGTTGCCCTTGTGATTTAGTGGGGGGGGGGGGGGTTGGGGGACGCTAAAAACTGGGATCAACTGTGTGTTTTTAAAGCCTCACAAATGCATGTTTAAACTTAGCCTAACTGCTTAATGCTGAAAAGGGACAGTCAGCTTCAGATGTCCCAGGAGCCTCACATCTAGATTTATTGAAAAAAAGCTGATTGGTGGAAGTCCAAATTTTGGACCCTTTCCGTTAATGCTCAGGAGGGGCTTTCCAAAGTTTTGGCTGAAAGGGGGAAATCATTATCAGGCTGCTGTCAAGGACTGAGAACTTTGTATACCGGTGCAGTATTAATCGTTTATACACTACACTAAACAATCTACAAATGCCAATATGCAAACAGTATGCAAATAACCTGACTAAGAGGGCTATGGGCAGCTTTGTAATAACAAACCAGTTCTAGCTCTGTTTTAAAAAGGGTGTCTAAGAAGTTGCAAATATGTGACCTAGACTTGTACATGGCTGAAAAATTTGTTTGTATTCATTGTTGCTCCGTTCGTTTTTTTTTTTTTTTCGAAGATTTAGGAAATCAGAAATTCTAAAAATTCTGAATTCAGAAATTCGAGGTAATTCGGCAATTGCGGAAATTCACGGTAATTTGGCAATTGCGGTAATTCGGAAATTGCGGCAATTCGAAAATTCTAAAATAACAAAGAACATTTGAAATAATAACTAACTAATAAATAGCTATTAAATTATAGGTATTGGAATTTCCTTGAAAATATGGCTGTTAGCGATAAATGTCATATTTGAGTTCACTAACAGCCACATTTTCAAGGAAATTCCAATACCTATAATTTAATAGTTATATATTATTATTTCAAAAGTTCTTTCTTATTTCTGAATTTTGGAAATTCGGAAATAAGAAAGAACATTTACAATAATAATAAATAACTATTAAATTACAGATATTGGAATTTCCTTGAAAATTTGGCTGTTAGTAAACTGAAATATGAAATTTATCACTAACAGCCATATTTTCAAGGAAATTCCAATACTGTACCTATAATTTAATAGTTATTTATTAGTTAGTTATTATTTCAAATGTACTTTGTTATTTTAGAATTTTAGAATTCCCGCAATTTCCAAATTACCGCAATTGCTGAATTACCGCAAATTTCCGAATTACCGCAATTGGCGAATTTGCGGTTTCAGAAAGCCGAATTTCCGAATCACCGCAATTGCCTAATTCGCATTTTCAGAGTGCCGAGTTTCCGAATTACCGCAATCACTGCAATTGCCGAATTCGTATTTTCGGATTGCTGAATTTTCGAATCAGAAAAAAGAAAATTCAGAAATTCAGAATTCGTCCAAATTGCCGAATTTCGCAAGATTCAGTAAAAATGAAATTCGTAACAAAACGAATTGCAAAAGCCTAATGTGACCTGCCATTTCTGAGTTGGTTTTAATGCCTTCTCTACCAAGTAAGACACCGATCTGTAACACACACAGATTCAGTGAATTCTGAAACTTTTGGGCACCTGTTCAGCGCACTTGTTTCAAGTTAGTAAGTTTGTTTTTAGTGCAGAGTTACTGCGTTCTGCCATGAGAGAAATATGGGGCTGTAATTTGCTAATCTCTTTCTTAAACTTCTGTCTGTTATATTGATCCTCTGGTTTCAAAGCTTTTTGAGCCACTGGCCTGGAACAAGTATACAGATCAGGAGTTCCCACTTCACTGGAAAGCTGGCCGTAGATGCATCATTATTTTTCATTCAGCCAGTGGGCTGAACAAAAAAAGAAAGAACAGATTCCTTCATCCACACAAACAAAGTGGATAGAGTCATCATTGGCTAGACACTAATGATGTAACTTCTGCACATGTACTGTGGGTGTACACTAAAGCACCGTACACACGGGCCAAATGTCGGGCGGCACCGCCCGGTTCAATGGAAACCCGCCGACATTCAGCCCCTGTGTATTGCAGCTTGTCCGACAGAAGCTGGCAGTTCGGCCGTCTCCTGTCGAAAGGGCATGACTGAAAAAGGTCTGCCCACTGGCTCCCAATCAGCCCTTTCAGCCAATGGCTGAGAGCGCTGACCGGAGTATTCTGGCGGAGGGGGGTGGGGGTTGCGCCCCCCTGTCAGAACACAATAGAACGGCAGGGGAGATTGCTGTACTAACATCACATTGTTAGTATAGCGGCTCCTCCTGAGCTGTCAGTTTTTTTTCGTTCAGCCCCCTGGGTTGAACGATAAAAACTTGCAGTGTGTACTGGGCTTAAGATTAAAATTGTTTAGGGAAAAGGAAAGCAGTTATTTGTCACAATAGACTTACAGAGTCCCTTTTATAAACAAATTTTAGCTCCTATCATTCTTGTTATTTTAATGTTTAGTTCCCCTTTAAGTAGTATAATTGGCCATTTTATTTTTTTAATTGACTTGAGTTTAATTCAAATGCTTTATAGATTGGGGTGGGGCAAAAAGTAAAGTGTTGTAACCCCTAACATCCAATTAGAAACATTAGTTCGGTGATCCCAATTAAAGCAGCCATAAACATTAAAGACCGTTTGATGGGCAGGCAAGAGCCAACAACTGTCAAGCATTTATGCAATCCACTGAGTCGTTTAAACAAAAATGGTTCCAACAAACACCATAACCCCCCCCCCCCCCCATGAGATATGGACAACAGATAATTTCCAAGCTGGTTTGGTAAATTGCCATCTAACGTCTATAAGCACATTTAGAGCATCATCAAGCCTACTTACACTGCCTTAAGGACTCGCTTTGACTTTAATCTATGGTATTACAATCAGCATGGAATCTGGAGAAATTTATAGAATTAGGAGAAAGAATACTATAGAAAAAATTAGTATATTAGTATATGATGGGTTCTGATAGCAGATTACGACAGGCCCACTTGTATTTCTGGTCTGCCTGATAAGCCATGCACCACTCTAAAACACTGCAGCATTCTATGTTTTTTCATAGCAATCTGAATGTTGTATTCAGTTTACAGAAGGTGATTTGACAAATGGTGTTGCTGTCTCTACTTATTGGCGTGCCTAAATTTATGCCCCATGAACAGCCAACTGTTCCTGTAAGAGACCTTGCTGGTGATATTTATTTATTTATTACAGGTACTTTTATAGCACTGTCAATTTACGCAGCGTTTTACATATACTGTATACTGTACATTCATATTGATCCCTGCCCTCAAGGAACTTACACATACCAGGGCCAATTTAAACAGGAGCCACTCAATTTACCAGCTTGTCTTTGAAGTGCGGGAGGAAACAAGAGCACCCGGAGGAAACCCACACAGGCACAGGGAGACAATGCAAACTCCAGGCAGGTAGTGTCAGCTTTGAGATTTGGACCTTCGCAGTAGAAGGTGTTAATGGAGATCCAGGCAAGGTTTCCACTGTGCCTGATTTGTTGTTTCCCCAAAAGAATGGACAGACATCAGTCCCGCAAAGGTCCCATAGATGAAAACTGGTTAGATCACATGACAGTCATCTCATGTGTCTGGTTGCTTTATTTTTTTGCTGGGATCTTGAGATGTTGACTCCCATGCCATGGTTAACTACTCTTGCCTTTTAAACAAACGTAGTAAACTAATATTATACTATGCACTGTCATTAGCTTTTACATTGATCATTCTGTGTGCTGCATATTCACAGCAGACCCAAACTAAATGTTACCCACCCCTTCAAAAAGTGCAAAGGAAGGACCACCATGCTGTGACAGCTTTTCATTCTCAAGAGTGAATAACAATGAAGAGGCTGGTGAGATTGCAGCAGGGTACTTCCTGAGTGGATCTTGTCTGTCAGTTAATGATGACTTTCCCTTTTCATTTATATAAAGCACTTTCATAAATAGTAGCGGTGGTGCACCCTAAAGGGCCCATATCATTACATTTGTGTATAACTAATGGTCTTACTTATCAAATGCCACAAATAGAAGTTTCATTTTGAAATCTGTTTCACATATATTTAGGTTTACTTTTGAAAAGTAGGACCAGCAAAATTCATGTTATAGTGTTATAAGAACACTATGTTTTTGTTATAAGATAAGTAGTACTGTATTTTAGAATATTTTATTACCTTTTATAATGGGTTTTGCTGTGTTTTGAACATGTGTTTTGTTGCTGTTGGGAGATCTGTTCTTCTACACTAATTTGTAGACCAGTCTTTTTCAACCAGGATTATGTGGAACTCTTGAACACCCCTAGAAGTTGCTAGGGGGTTCCTTGAGCAATGGGCAATTTCTACCTCTTAGATATGTAACCTATGATTTTTTAAGCTGTCTGTAAGGTAGGGGTGGCCTTCCCACTCACCACTAATGTAAGGAGCATTCTTCCCACGGACCACTAATGTTCTCACTGACCACTAATAAAATGAGCATTCTTCCCACTGACCATCAAGCTAATGTACTATGAGATATAATAATTATTGTCAGAGGTTCCCTGAGACCTGAAAGTTATTTCAAAGGTTCCTCCGTGTTCAAAACGTTGAGAAGGTCTGCTTTAGACATAAAATCTAAACCAGTGGTCTCTGAACTGCGGCCCGCAGGCCAGATGTGGTTCTTTGCTTAGCTTCACCTGGCTCTTGGGGCATTGTTTGACTGATATGAGAAACTATTTCTTCCACGATCATCAATGATGAAGCACCACTCCTCCCACTGGGGCACTATTTCTTCTGCAGACACCAATGATGGGACATGGTCTACTCCCACTGATGCTGGGGCATTTTCTATTCATACTAGCTACAGTCCGTCCCTCCTAAAGTATTTAAGTACTTAATTAAGTAATAAGATTAATAAAATTAAGTAAACTGGCCCTTTGTTTAGAAAGTTTGGAAAGCCCTGATCTAAAGTATACTTCGATGTGAAAAAATGTCATTTGATGTGAGCTGTATATTTCTACCTGAAATAGACTGGCAGTTGATCGTAGGAAAATATACAGGTGTAATAAAAGTGGATTAATCTGTAAAAATCTAACACCACATCATACAGTAAGGCAGTGGTTCTTAACCCTGTCCTCAAGTACTCCCAACAGGCCATGTTTGCAGGTTTTCCTTTATCTTGCACAGGTGCTTTAAATCAGAGTCAATGGCTTGGTATTTTGGCAGTTATTTTATCTAAGAGAAATTCCCAAAACATGGCCTGTTGTGGGTACTTTAGGACAGTGTTGAGAACCACTGCAACAAATTCTATCTTTTTATTCCATGAGTGAAAACCACTGCTTAACCCTCTCCTTATGGCTGCTGGCATCCCATTAAATGGGCTTTGATCATGGGAGGCAAAATAGCTTCCCCATCACCTGTGATTGGCTCTCCGTGGGCACATGATTGAGAGCTCATCCCACTAGCTCCCAATCAAAAGTAGTGACCGTGAGCTGTCGGAGACAGCTTGGTCAGTGTGATTGAAGTGCACAGCAAGTATGCTTTCAGCACACAACCTCAGATCGCCCTGGATGCATATGTATAATACCTGGGTGTTAAAGCCCACTTTTCCTGCTGCCGCATATATTGTATGTATGTATGTATATATTGTATGTGCCGTATATATGGGTCAGGAAGAGGTTAAGGGGTTTTCATGAACAAAAAAAAAACAGCTTTAGTCATGTATATAAATTCCAAAAGGGGGTGGGAACCAATGCTAAACCAAGATGCTTTGATTCAGAGGGATTATGTATTTTTGCTGTTTATTATCTCAAAATCACTGATCTTTTTTCTTCTGATTTAGCATGTAGTAGCATACAGCAGTGATCAGACTGACATAATCGCACAATGCTCCTATGCCCCCACCACATGCGAGTGATCAGTACAAATGCTACTGCATGCTGCTTGTGTAACTTAAACTATAGGGAACCATTTGTTTTGTCTGTTAAATGACTAATTGCTAATCGTAGAGATTAATCTAGCAATCTTAGAAGCATAGTTGAACTGCTAAAAATCACCTATGTAGCTTTAGATGAATAGGGTGACTGCCAGAAAATTGTTAAATCGGTCAATAGGATAAGATTTAAATTGTTGTAGTTTAGTCCATTGGTAAAAGGAGCCATTAAAGTAAAAGCTCTCATCTATTGGATTACTGCACAGGAGATCAACTGTGTGTTTCAAATTATTGCCCCTCGGCTACATATTTGAAGCTGCCTTCCAATCAAAATTGAGAATGAATCTTTCAAATGCATATATGGACCTTCAGATACCTTCTAAGTATTTTAGCTTCTCATACAGGTATTTTGTAGTGTGCAGTCAACCTCACTCCCTTTTTGTTAGTAATATGGGGATCTGGGAACCTCTTTTTCTTGCCAAAGGCATTTTTTGAAGACTCATTGGCATCATTCACAAACAGAATGTCTGATAGCCTGTGTCACACACCTGGTGGTGGAGTCTGTCTTGTGCAGGGAGCAACCACTCTTACGGCCCTGGTTTGGGAACCCCTGGTAGAGCAGACAGGAGGTTCGGGAGCACAGGGGGGCACGAGGGTCGGACAGGATCACTGGTGATGGTGTGAAGGGTCCAGTTGCGGCTCGTGCAGTAGGGTCTGGTTCGTTCTCTCAGTTTGGCCATTGGTCTGGGGATGGTAGGCCGAGGAAAAGGACAATTCAATCTCCAATGCAGAACACAGGGCCTTCCAGAACCTGGAGGTAAACTGGACCCCGCGATCTGACACAATATTGAGCGGTACTCCATGAAGTCGGATAATTTCCCGAACAAAGATTTCTGCCGTTTCTGCGGCGGTAGGTGTGCCTTTCATAGGCAGAAAATGGGCCATTTTGGTCATGCGGTCTACGACCACAAAGATGGTGGTGTATCCCTGGGATGGAGATAACTCGACAATAAAGTCCATCGCTATCCGGGTCCAGGGGCGTTCAGGCACCGGGAGTGGATTCAAGAGACCCCAAGCTTTGGCCTTGTCAGTCTTGTTTTGGGCGCATATAGCGCATGTGTTGGTG
>BLSH010319159.1:1361162-1375391 GCA_018402905.1 Glandirana rugosa | reverse complement strand
ACACCCTTTACGAAATAAACAAAATGGTCCGACAATCCTTTTCTGACGATTCCCAATTACGTAAACCAACACGAAAGGAGATAAAGGACCTCGTCGGGATAAATTTGAAGGACGAAGGACATCGTTTACGACAGGCAAGATATCGCACACTCACAAGGACTCATCAGACATAGGACTAAAAGACAAGGACACTGGGCCGAACAAAGACTGAAACTAACTAGAGGTGGACGTGGCTGGGGGTCGAACGGATGCTGGTAAGAGAGCGGACTAGGAACACATGAAGTGGGCGGACGGACAACTGCTGGAACGGACGTAGACTGCTGGGGAGACGGATGAGGTGGACATGGCGGAACGGTCGGGCACCTGCTGGAGTCGAACTGAGGTCGTCCACGGGCTGGCAAGGCGGTACAGGTGGAGTAGGCAGAGGGGTCGTCAGATGCAGGCAAGGTCGTCAACAGGCAGGCGGGTGAAGTACACAAGGATCAGGCGAGAGAATGGTCGTAGGCAAGCTGGGGGTCGGTGCAGGTGGAGATCAATCAAAGTCAGAAACAAGCCGGGTCACAGGAACAGAAAATCAGGATACAGACTACTCAGGAACACTCACACGCTATAGAACGGACAGCATTTGCTACAGGAAGCAGGAAGTTTAAATAGGGCTGCTCCAGGAAATAGAGGAAAGCACAACCAAATGCATTAACCCTTAGCAGTCTTTTCCTAACAGCCTGGTAAAACAAATAAAGCATTTCCCACAGCCACAAATTAATTTCATATATGTCCCAGAATTTTAAATGGGAACAGAGGGGGAAAGGAAGTTACATAGCACAGACTTTAGGACGTTTACTCCCAGGGATCCTGTGAGGTTCTTGCCGAACTGTGGCTCGATTACTAATATTTAGAGTAAAATGAGTGAACTTGCTGACTTTGGCATAGTTGTTTTCTAGATAAATATAAATAGCTCACTGACTGTTTTTGTTGTTACTTGAAATCTCTCTTTAAAGTTTCCTTGATTTTTATGTGCTTATTGCATTTAAAATTTTGAAAGTGTGGGAACTTTTTGTATGCATACCTTTGAATGCTTTTTTTTTGGTGTTTTATGCATAGTTTTTAATCTTCTCATACAAACACCAAACACCACAGACAAATATCTCTTCCATTGCGTCACATTCATCAAAAGCTCTGTTATTACTGAATTTAGAATGCCATGCTCGGAATAAAGGTTTAATTAAAGCGTGCATTGTCATTATTCCATTTCTGCAGAAAATTACTAAGTAGTGTGTGTTCTTTCTTATCTGAGCACACGGGACCCTTGACCTATGTAATTAGTGTCCCTGTTCTCCACCCTGCTGAGCCCTAAGGTCCCCTGTTGCTAAGGAGGCTTTCAGAGTCCAAGGAGCTAACAGCTGGAGTTCCGCCTCTTGCAAAGACTTTCAGCCTAATTGTTTTAATGAAGGTGGTCCTCGAGCTTTGTCCCCAATGCCAGCACCAGACTGATACATGGTGCTTTCAACTGTGTGCAGCTATTTTTCAAGCACGCTTCATTTATCTTATTAAATGTGAGCCTCCAGGAAGAAAATGGAGCAGGCTTGCATTGATGGGATGTATAGAGACCCTCCCTTCCCTTCTGTTCAGAGCCACCGGCACGCCAAGCAGAATGTAGGGACCATATTGGCGTGAGCAGCAGTTGTCTAAGTGGCATTGTGGCTGGTGTGAAGCTTGAATTCACCCAAACACTTCATCATTTCTACATAAAGGGTTCAACTTATTCTGAGGACTGTAGTGTGCAAATGGACTGCAAATCACAATATGCGGGCCTCATTTTACATTGCATTGCAAAGCTGTAACCATTAAATTAAAGAACTCGACTGTAAAGGAAGCAAGCATGACTGCCAACCACTCAGAATTTTTGGAAAACTAGGCCAGTAAAGGAAAGTTGTTTGTATGGTCTTGGGAAAAATAATATGCACAAATTTAAAAAATATATTACTGGAGAGCCATCCAAATGGCACCCGCAGGACAGATTGAGGATTATGATTACTTGTTGATTGATAAGATAACTCAAATGGCAATGAAGGGAGAGGTTTTGATTATGGGTGACTTCAACATGCCTGACATTAACTGGCATTCTCAAGCTGCTATTACAAGCAGGATCAGGGATGTAATGGAAGCACTGAATGGGGTTTCCCTAAAAAGTTCCTTAACAGTTCGGAAAAAGCCCAACCCAAGGTGATCATATTCTAGACCTGATACTGACAAATGGGGAACAACTGTCTGATGTCGAGGTGGGAGAAAATTTGGGTCTAGTGATCACCAATGTCTTTGGTTTGATATTAAAACAAGAACTGGAAAATCATATACAAAAACTAAAGTCTTAGATTTCAAAAGGACAAATTTTGCTGAAATGGGGAAATTTAAAAAAAAAAATTAATTGAAAGGTAGGAGTAAAATGACAGGAATAAGTAATCGGTGAGTACGGTTAAAGTCTACCTTCCTGGAGGCAACTAAATTATATGTCAGGCAAGTTAGTTAGAATAAACAGAAGAAAAAAACAATATGGGTCACTAAGACCCATACACACTATTAGATTTTCTGCAGATTTTGTCCTTCAGATTTACTAAAACCATATAACATGAGGTCAAACCTTAAGAGTTTCAATTTGTATGCAATCAGGCAGGCCCTTGAACTACATGGTTTTGGTAAATCTGAAGGAAAAAATCTGCAGATAGTCTAAAAGGGTTTATGGGGTCTTACCCTAGGTTCACACTTCTGCGTGTGGCTGCAGATGCGGGAATCGCAGCAGCATTCTGAATGGCACCCCCACGCATGTAAAATCGCAATACATGTTCAGGTGCGGGAGCCGCAGGGAAATTGCATGGTTAAAAAGACAATTGCAATTTCACTGCGGTCTTGTTTTTAAAAAGGTGCATGCACCTTTTTTTTGCGGAAACACAGGCACGGCAGCCCACTGAAGTGAATAAGCTGTCGTGCCCACGCAAACGCAGCCCACAAACATGCAGAGATGGGAAACTAGGGTAAATAGACAAGTAGAAGATTCAAGGAAACAGGAGGTGACAGAGAAGTGTGTAAAAATAGACAAAGGGAAGCCAAACACATTATCGGTGCTGCCAAAGCACAGAAAGGAGATGGAACTTTTTTTAGGTACATTAGTGATAGAAGGAAAAAATACAATGGGATCAGTAAAATGAAAACTGAGCACAACAATTATGTTGAAGGACACCTGGATATAGCAAACAATTACTTCTGTTCAGTTTTCTCAGGAATAAATTGCACTAACAATACCAAGTTGGGAAATCATATTGGTTCTAGTAATGATGTTTTATTTTTAGGATTTTTGGAGACAGAGCTAGCAGAGGAACTGGCTTGGTTAAAGTGTAATAAATCAATGGGCCCAGATGGTATTCATCCCAGAGTTCTAACAGAACTTTGAGGTATAGTTGTTGGATCATTCACAAATTTTTAATCAATCTCTTCTAACAGGAGAAGCTCCCCATGAATGGCGGACAGCTAATATTGTACCTATCCACAAGAAGGACAGCAAGGTAGAAGCTGGCAATTACAGGCCAGTGAGTTTAACATTAGTTGTAGTCAAGTTAATGGAATCACTCCTGAAAAGAAGGATTATTGATCACTTCAAAATACACAACTTGCTGAACCCAAAGCAGCGTGGCTTTACTGAGGGCAAATCATGTCAGACTAATCTGATTTAAAGAGGAAGTAAACCCTGATGGGTTGTACTTCCTCTTTATTACCCTGCAATGTAAAAGCATAATGGGCTAGTATGCATCACATATTAGCCCATTATGTGGCACTAACTTGCATTGGAAGCCCATTATGTGGCACTTACTTGCATTGGAAGCCTGTGATGTCCAGCAATGTCCCCCCACTCCAGGCCACTTCCATCTTCTGCCCCTCTTCCTTCCAGGGCCTCTTCCTTCTGGCCTGTGACTGGCTGGAATCGCATGACGTCACTCCCGCGCATGCGGGCAGGAGCCGCCAATCGCTGTACGATCTCAGTGAAGAAACGGCACTGAGGCCATTTCTTCATTGCACATGTGCTCGATGTGTGTGTGGCGAGTACACTGTATATCTCCTAAACCATACAGGTTTAGGAGATATGTAGGGAACCTACAGGTAAGTCTTATTATAGGTTTACCTGTAGGTTAAAGTGGTTGTCAAGGGTTGACAACCACTTTAATTTTTTGACTATATTACCAATGTTTTGGACCAGGGTGGTGCTGTGGACATTTCTTGATTTCAGCAAGGCATTTGATACAGTTCCACGTAGTCTAATTTAATACAAAAGTTGTGCAAGCTAGGACTTAACCCTTGGGTTCAGTGAATATACAGTTGGCTAAAGGATAGATACCAGTGTGTGGTTGTAAATGGTGTTCACTCAGAACAGAGACCAGTCTGGTGGTGTACCACAAGGCTCTGTATTAGGTCCTGTTCTATTTCATTTGTATGTAAGTGATATATCTAAAGGTTTGTTGGGCAAGGTATGTCTTTTTGCTGATGATACAAAGGTGTGTAATAGGGTTGATATCCCTGTAGGTGTCTGTAACATGGAGCATGATTTGGCATTGCTGGAAGATTGGTCAAAGCAGTGGAAACTGCAGTTCAATGTTTCTAAATGTAAAATGCAATGTAATGCATCAGGACCTGTGGCTTGTCCAATGGATCTCTTTATTGTACATGGACTTTACTTTTGCAGGTATGCCGGGCAGCATCCTGAGTTAGGATTAGGCATGTAGGAGAAATACTGTTCTTATATGTTGGACTTCGAGATGTTCATTTTTGCACTTCTCTAAGTAAAACTTTGAAACCTTGTTCCCGCCTGGCCTGAGCTTACTCGGTGCATGTAGGGCACGTGGCCAGCACATATGATCTACAGCTCAGATAATTTTACACTTTGGGATGTGAAGACATCCGTGCCAAAGTTAAGGCAGCATGCAGATACAAATGGTTACCTAGGGCAATGGATGTCTACCATGCAGCCTGTCATTAAGCATGTGCCTGGGGCAGGTGAGACCGCCTCTTGCAGGAGCGGTCTGTCTCCCATAGCACTAGGAGCGGACTTGCGCCGCAGAGATCCCCAGCCCGTACACAGGTACAGAACAGTTAAGTGAAGTGCACGCATGGAGTCCACACTAGGTGCACGGCGGAACACCATACCGTTACTGGGAGTGAGGTAGCGGTGATATGCTGGACGGGTAAATGTAGACAGAGCTCAGCTTGTCTCTCCTAAATGCAAGTTACAGAGAAGCTGTACGTTGTCACGGGGACCCGAGTGTTAACTGGAGAACAGTTATTGTGCATGTGTACTTGGCGTACATTCATCTCTAAAAGCAGAAGCCCACCTTAAGGTTGAGTATCACCCCATGGCGGCCTCAGCCTTGTCCCAGAGCATTGATAGAAACAGAATTGAGCAAAGGTTTGGTAGTGATCCTGTACAAGTGTCTAGCGTAGCCTAGGAGAACTTGCCCTGAGGGTAGTCCTCTCATGTGACCCAGACTGGGAGCCCAACAAGTTAATGGGAAAGCATGGAGGAAAGGTCCATCTTCTACTTTATCACCCCTCACCGACATGCATGTTACAGTTCCCCCCTGCTTGATTGTTAACTTGATTACCTATTCTGTTAAAATCCTATAGAAGGGGAGGAGAGCAACAACACAGGCAGATTGTTCCCAGTTCATTTAAAGGAAACACTAGTTACCTATACAAGTTTTCTAAAAATTGCAGTTATTACTACAATTTGAATTACTAAACAGTTTTTCATGGATTATGTAGGTATGACAGTAGGCATAATAAAACCCATTGCAGGTTGATTCCATCTTTGCTTTGTTGCCATAGATGTGGGACCATACAGGGGCCAAAGATATTTTTGCATCTTTAGGAAGCCCCCGATGGGGGAGACCTCTATCAGGTAAGACTCAGCGAAGTCTGCCATATGTTATTTTGGCAGATGAGGCTTTTGGCTTGCATGAGAACCTGATGTGTCCATAAGGTTTTCATGGACTGGCAGAAAAACGGAGGTTCTTTAACTACTGTCTGAGCTGGGCCTGTTGCATAGTGGAGTGCGCATTCTGAGTCTTGAGTGCTAAGTACCAGATTCTTCTGTCTGCTATAATGGATGCGGAGAGCGCTATCCAGGTGGTGCCTGCATGATGTGTACTCCACAACTTTGTTATGTAACAGGAGAGAGACTCTCCAGACCACAGAACCCTGCTAAGGATGTTTAGTCCATGGGCTTACGATCCTGTTCATATACCATGAACATTAAAAATTACTTTCCTGACTACTTTGTATCCCCAGGGCCAAATATCTTGGCAAAACTATTTCCTATAGTTTGCTTTCTAAACGATATAAAAATCTGGACTTGTAGCCTGCCCAGAACTTGAGAAGTGACTTTTCTGAGTTGTTTGCCCAGAGGGACAATTGCCTTGACAAAATGAATAAATTTGGTTTGCACTACAATTACTAAAAATAAAGAGCTTCTAGTATTAACTCTTTGTTGTGTTCTTTTTTTATGAGAGAGAATTACGTCATCATGCTTTCCAAACATCAACGATTGCTAATACATGGTGACAATTGCAGAGATGCAAACACATCACGTACCATATAGCTTCAGATCACAGCATGGACATCCTGTCTGACTGTGATATGAAATTTAAATTTACGCCTGCAGCAGATTTTTCAGTTTTTGCGCTTTTTGCAGAGATCTGCAGCTGATATTGCTAGGTGCACAGCCCTTGAATCCAGATGTTTTCGCTGGGAGGCTCAGAGGGGGGGCATCTCGATGCTGTACAAATTGTTTGTTTACCCGTCTGCGAAATTGCCTTATATGCTGGCGGGGGGGTGGGATTTAGGGGAGGAGATTGATTTGAAAGATTGGTGGAAGTGGTCTCCTCCAACATTTAAGGGTATCATGAATACAACCCTGGCGGAGGGAGGATATAAGGTACTCTCTAGATGGTGGCTCTGAGGATGAAGGTATACCTTTGAAATGCGTCAGCCAGTAGCAGCCCTGATGTCCTCTCCCCTGCCATCTGGAGACAAATAGGTGGCTATTACAAGCGATCATTTCCCACA
The DNA here is from genome assembly GCA_018402905.1 of Glandirana rugosa. Lineage (NCBI taxonomy): Eukaryota > Metazoa > Chordata > Amphibia > Anura > Ranidae > Glandirana > Glandirana rugosa. The sequence continues at coordinate 1,368,284 of BLSH010319159.1, read as the reverse complement.
TGTTTGTGAGTAGTTTTTTGAACCTTGTTTTTAGCAATAAATCTACTAAGGATAATGCACAAGGCTGGTGAACCCTCTCTTCCTTTTCCTTTTTTTGGACTCTCTAGATGGTACCTAGTGCCGGACTGCCTCTCGAAGATGTACCAGGGGGCCCTCCTCTCTGTGTTTTCGGGGATGTGGTCAGTCTGGTATGATGTTTCAAATGTGGTGGACTTGTACCAAGGTGCGCCAGTTTTGGATCATTTCCTGATCTATTCTGTGACAATTGTGATTATATATAGTTATATATATAATATGTATTATAACTGAAAACCCCAAGGTGGCTCTTCTTAAGGGACCTGTTGCCGACACTCCCAAACATGTTCAAACTTTAATCAACATTATCTTTCTTGTGGCAAAAATCTATATAGCGACTGCTTGGAAGAAACCAGTGGACGATCTTTCTTCTTTTTGTTTTTTAGTTTATTTTTTTCTCCCTTTCTTGTTCCTTTTCCATTCTTTGTCTCTTCTTTGCCTTTCTTTCTTCCTTCCCCTCCCCCCTTTTTTTCTCTTTTTTTTGCCTTTCTTTCCTCTTCTTCTATTTGTACTTTATTTTAATTTTTAGTTATATTGATAATACTTTTTGTAGTGCACTTTGTATACTCACGACCCACACCAGCTTACCGGTGGGTGGTGGAGTAGTATGGGTTCTAATATTCCCTTTTGCGGGGATTTTCTGAGTAGGATTGTTGTATGCTTTTATAAGGCATTTATATTTTCATATATCATATATCATATTTTGATTTTATGTTGAACTTACACTTTATATGGAAACCTGTTGTGTTAAAAATGACTGGTGGGATGCTATTTGGATTTTTTTTTATATTCATTCTTGATATTTAGATACATTCCACCTGCGTTATGGGCTTTATCCTTGATGTTATTCTTTGCCTACAATTTGGGGGTCATTTGCTATAACGGAATATGCGATTGCACATTAATTAGCGATCAAAATATCCAAATAGCACTAATTAGCTCCCAAACGGAATTCACAGTAGTGCTGGCGAACAAATACTCCCAAAATCGAATTCACTATAGCTCCCAGACAACAGATAGCGCCCAAACCCTTACTCTTGTTAGGACTTGGAGAATTGCACATGGAAATAATGTTTAAAGCGTGATATAATCATCTAAATGGTACTGAAATATGTGGTATATTTTTTAAAGATAATCTGCTTTTAAACTGAGAGTTAAAAAGTGATATATACATTGAAATATCTGAAAAAAAAGTCAGAGAAGAACTAAATTCCCTGTCTCTTTACAACTATTGCACCAGCACAACAGAGCATGGTCAGGCATGCAAACGAGTCTCCTTTTAACTCCCATGCCTTTTTCACAGGGCGCTATAGTAAATACCAAAACTAGCAATGGGCTAAATAGCGTTTTTGAGAGTGAAAAATAGTTATGTAGCCCAATGCAAGTTTCAGCCATTGGTTCTATTCTAATAGTACAATTGTAACTTCCCCAAATAAATAATTTTCATGTTGAGATGAAATGTATCTTTCTCTCAAAGAAATTGTCCTTGCAACAATGTTGCTTCTTCTTCATCTATTTTGTTTTTAAGAATGCTAGTAAGGTGTAATGTTTTCATGTTTTGGGAAAATATATTTTTCTCTTTCTATCTCACTTGTTGCTGTCCATCTCACAAAAATCTTTACCCAAACTCACACAGGTGCCTTTACAAACCACAAACAATAGCACTGCTGATGCAAATTTAAAATGAGTTACAATTTTGTGTTTTTTTTTTAAATTTCCAAATGATCATAATTTGAGCCCACAAATGTGATGTGTGTACCAACATAAGAAATAAAAATGTAATTTGCAAAAATCAGAGGGTAACAACACTATTCTACACTCACACACCAAGAACCACCAAATATCACAGGATAAATCAAGAAGAATAACTCCTGACTAATGTAATTCGACCACTTATATTTTTAAAGAAATGCAGTATCTGTGTATTTATGTGTAGGAGGGTTCCACATGTGGCAGCACAGTGGCTAACAGGTTAGCACTTCTGCCTAGCAGAATTGGGGTTCTTGGTTCGTATCCCAAACATGCCACTTCATGTAGAGATGTTGTCTGATCTCCCTATGTTCTTAAACATAACTCCTGACGCAGGGCCTTCCCTACATTATGTCTAAATGTAGTATTTATGTGTAGGAGGGTTCCATCACCATTGCAAATCATGTCATATGTTTCCCATGGGCAAGGACTATATTCAGCCTTAACATTTTCCCACCAGCACTAATTGCAGCCTCTTAGCAAGCCTAAACCCACAAAATGTCAGCCGTTTATCTATCAGCATGCTGACAGTATTCAGCCAAAACCAGCCTTCAAAACAGATGGCATATGCAGGAAACAGGTTTTTCACTGGCTCTCTCTTTGACACCACAGAGATGCAGCCTATAAACATGTGGCAGCACAGTGGCTAACAGGTTAGCACTTATGCCTATGCAGCACTGAGGTTGTTGGTTCGAATCCCAATCCTGCTACCTGGCTAGAGGTTTGTATGTTGTGGTGTGATCCTGCCCACATATTTTAATGTTGTATGCTCATGATGAATGACGAATGTGCTTTGTCACCAATTTGTGTGAAGCAGTCCTCACAAAGTTGTCATTTCCTGTTATGGACCCTCCACATGCCCAACAACATACAAGTTTGATTTTGAGATTTTTGGGATCACTGATCATGGCCAGAGCCTTGGCTATTTGTTTTTTTAGCTTTATCCTGTACAGATATCAATGCTGAGGCATTCTTTAATTTGTAAATAGTGTGTATTCCTAATGAACAGGTGTGAGCACTTGAGGCCTACCTCAAGAGACAGACTCAATTACACTGGTGGGTGTGTCCTTTACTGGGTAAGTGGAAATGTGCTAGCAATCTTAGCTAGGTTATTTAACCACTTGCCGACCGCCTCGCAAGTGGTGACAGCGTGACTCTGTCCCTCAAATCGCCGCTTATATTCGTCACTCACGTGCACGACGGATAGGGGGCGAGCGTGCACCACCGGCGGCGTGCGCTCATGCCCACCACACACTCCCTGAGCGGGCCGCAGGTCAGGCAGACTCAATGTCCGCTGGCGACTTGCGATGGACTGTGACAGAGCCAGAATGGGGAACCACCGATGTAAACACAGCAGTACCCCGTTCTGACAGACAGCATTTCAGAGATCTACTGATCCCTGTACTCGGGATCAGTTAGATCTCTGGTGCCCCTGGCAGCCCAGCCCCCATACAGTTAGAACACATACAGGGAACACAGTTAACCCCTTCACTGCCCCCTGCAGGTTAACCCCTTCCCTGCCAGTGGCATTTATACAGTAATCAGTGGATATTTACATTTCTGATCACTGTATAAATGTTATTGGTCCCAAAAAAGTGTCAAAAATGTCCAACATGTCCGCCCCAATATCACAGTCCCGATAAAAATTGCAGATCGCCTCCATTACCGGTAAAAAAAAAGAAATTGTAAAAACGCCAGAAATTAATTCTCATGGTTTGTAAACGCGGCAACTTTTGCGCAAACCAATCAATAAACGGCGATTGCGATTTTTTTTAACAAAAATATGAGAAAGAATATAAATCTGCCAAAAGCGATGAATACATATTTTTTTTTAGCAAAAAGTAAGAAATTTTTTTTTTTTTTTTTGCAAAATTGTTCTTTTTTTGTTTATAGCAGTGATCAGAAATGACGTAGAGGTGATCAAATACCACCAAAAGAAAGCTCTATTTGTGTGAAAAAAAGGACACAAATTTTGTTTGGGTACAATGTCGCACGACTGCACAATTGTCAGTTAAAGCGACCCAGTGCCGAATTGCAAAAAGTGCTCTGGTCCTAAGGTGGGAAATCTTTCCGGTCCTTAAGTGGTTAAAGGCCTGCATTTGTGGCGGGTGTTTGGCCTAAGAACAGGCCTGAATCTTACTTTGCAGTGTGTATGTTGGGTTATAAATAGATATGTTTTTTGTGTTTTTTTGGGGGGGATGTGCATAATTCCTGACCCACACCCCACTAAGGCTGTGGTTTGACGATTGGTTCTAAATCTCACATGTTAGACTTACAACTGTTATGTAATGGTACTTTAGATGAAAAGGAAGCTTCCTGCTGTGTGTGTCAATGTAGTTTATGCGCTGCCTTTTTGCATGGGTGACCCCAGGGAAGTGTGGTGGTCACTTGAGAAGAGGAGGAGCCCGGAGCACCGCTGGAGGACCCCAGAAGACAGGACTCCGCTGCACAGAGGAGGTGAGTATGACATGTTTGTTATTCTAAAAAACAAATAAAGGAGCCTTTAGTATCACTTTAATTTTGTCTGTTTTTGCGTATGATAATTCTGCCATGTAACTTTTTAGGGGTTTGGGGCAAGGACTTTTGATCACAAAAAAGGTTAATCATGCTTGTTATTCGCTTGATTTGTATCCCTGCTTTTCTAATGTGATTTGTTTAATGTGTCTATTTTTAGTGTCCTACCCCTGTAGATTGTAAGCTCTTTTGAGCAGGGCCCTTCTAGCTATATTGTCAAATGCTGAAACATCATTTCCATGCCTTTTTTTTTTTGGCCCAAGTACATTAATGTACCAAATGTTTATACTAATGTTGAAATAAAAAGCTGATTGTGTTTTGCTTTATGTTAGACTTTTTGCAGACTAGAAATACATATTTTATAAGTGCAAACTATTCATACCCCTTCAAATCTGCATTCAATCTAGTTGCATACAAAAGTATTTGGTTGTGCACACATGCAAGTCCTTGAGTAGAAAGTGTAACCCCCCAAAAAACCCTGCTCCAAAGCTGATTTTCAGGGCTCTACTAATTATTTTGTAGACTAGGTAAGTCATGAATTATGTCACCAAATTAAGAAAAAAAACCCCAAAAACACATTTTTAAACAAAATTTGGCATGAGGTCCCCTGCCAAAATCTATACCAGGCCCTTCGGGTCTGGTATGGATTTTAAGGGGAACTCAACGCCAATTTTTTTTTTTTTAATTGGCTTGCCCCCCCCCCCCCAAATCCATACCAGGCCCTTGGGGTCTGGCATAGATTTTAAGGGAAACTCCATGGCAAAAGTAAAAAAATTTGGCGTGGGGTCACCCCAAAATCCCTACCAGACCCTTATCCGAGCATGCAGGCTGAAGGTCCTGATGGGGCGGGGGGTGAGCGAGTGCCCCCCCCCTCCTGAACCATACCAGGCCACATGCCCTCAACCTGGGGAGGGTGCTTTGGGGACAAGGGCCTCTTCCCGACAACCCTGGCCGGTGGTTGTTGGGGTCTGTGGGTAGGGGGCTTATCAGAACCTGGAAGCCTCCTTTAACATGAGGGCCCCCAGATCCCGCCCCTCCATTTGAATTAATATGGGCTACCCCTACCCATTCACCAAAAAAAGTAGTGTAGTGTGACAAAAGACAATAGCCAGTGTTTGACAAGTCCTTTATTAAAAATATCTTCTACTTCTTTCCTCGCTTCTTCCTCCGGTCTTCTCCTTCAACTGCTTCTTCCTTCGGTCTTCTTCTTTCCCCGCTTCTTCCTCCGGTCTTCTCCTTCTTCCTCCAGCTTCTTGTTCCCCCGGTCTTCCCCTTCTCTCACCGGTCTTCCTCTGACTTCTTCTCCCCCTCTTCTACCTCTGGTCTTCTCCTTCCCCCACTTCTTCCTCCAGTCTTGTTCTTGCTCCCGCCACCGACCCGCTGAAGATACAAAAGAGACCTTCCTCCAACGATGTGGCCAGCTGATCTGTCCGCTTCCATGGCGAACATTTCATATATAACTATGGGGCGTGGCCACCAGATGGTGTCATCTGGAGACCCCGGCCCCTTGTGACATCACAGATCCATCATGCCGCGGGTGGTAAAGTGACAAGGGGCGGGGTCTCTGAATGACATCATCTAGGGGCAGTGGTGGAGGAAGAAGAAGAAGACTGGAGGACGAAGCGGGGGAAGAAGAAGCCAGAGGAAAATTGGAGGAAGAAGACCGGAGGTAGAAGCAGGTGAAGAAGACCTTTTTAATAAAGGACTTGTCAAAAACTGGCTGTTGTCTTTTGTCACACTACACTACTTTTTTTGGTGAATGGGTAGGGGTACGATGTACCCCATACTCATTCACATGGGGGGGCCGGGATCTGGGGGGCCCCTTGTTAAAGGGGGCTCCCAGATTCTGATAAGCCCCCAGCCCGCAGACCCTGACAACCACCAGCCAGGGTTGACTGGATGAGGCCCTATCCTCATTAACATGGGGACAAGGTGCTTTGGGGGACCCCAAAGCACCCTCCCCATGTTGAGGGCATGCGGCCTGGTATGGTTCGGATAAGGGTCTGGTATGGATTTTGGGGGGGGACCCCACGCCAATTTTTTTTTTTTATAATTTTGGCGTGAGGTTCCCCTTAAAATCCATACCAGACCCAAAGGGGCTGGTAGGGACTGGGGGGGCCATACACCGTTTTTAATTTTTTTTTAAATCTGTATTGCCGGAAGCCGGCAATACATTACAGCCGCGCTCAAGTTTAAATTACATTTTTTCCTTTAGAAATGTTATTATTGCTGCGGCATGTTCTATGCTTCACATAGATGCGCCACTTTACAGGCAGACCAAGGGGACCCCACAGGCACCATATTTAAAGGAATATTTTGTTTTTATGGTTTCACTTTAAGCATCATTAAAATCACTGCTCCTTTAAAACGATTGTTTTAAAAACTTTTTCCTGACAGACTCCATGGCAGCATACGTATGGGTTAACCCCGCCTCCACTCCTTACCTATAGGACCCCACTCCCATAAATCTTTGCTCTGAGCCGAAGGCCGTGTTCCTTTTTTGTCCTCCTCCTAAGGACTGGTTCGATTATTTGATTACCTGAATATTTTCCTCTCCACGGTCAAGTCCGGCCAACAGCGACCACGGGGAAGACAGGTCGCGATACTCCGATAAGCCTGAGCTATTAGCGAGGTATGGAGGGGGCAATTGGAAGAGGCGTAAGAGATTACCTGAATTTTTTGCTCTCCATGATCAAGTCCGGCCAACAGCGACCACTGGGAAGACAGGTCGCGATACTCCGATAAGCCTGAGCTATTAGCGAGGTATGGAGTGGGCAATTGGAA
>BLSH010319159.1:1339862-1357220 GCA_018402905.1 Glandirana rugosa | reverse complement strand
ATCCACTTCAGTTACTCCGAGCTTAGACGTTTTAGTTTTCAGGAGTAACTTCCGAACATACGTTCAATAACCGGTATTTTTTCACACACCCCTGGGGTCATGACGGGATCCCCTGTACATAGTTACGTTTTTTTGCCTTTTAAATGATAGTTTATGAATGGCATTAAAAGGAAAGGACTACCTGAGGTACCGTCGTCCTCAAGGGGGGGGCTTACAGAACTCCTCCGATCAATGCCTTGTGCCGGGTATGTGGGTTACCCGCCCGGTACGATAGGGTTTCCGAAATTAAACATAGCAGTTGTCTGTTCTGGACGTTCGGTTTTATTTGTCTCCTATTTCTTCGTCTGAGGTGTGTTGTTACTCGGTATTTGCATAACTAACTCCTGCTGTTCCAACGGGATGTCTGATGAGACCCTTAGTGTACGACACTTAGACGGTTTCTACATTCAGAGTAGTCTGTAGGGCAACCTTGTCGTCCTCAATCAATACGTTTATGGCTCATTGTTGTGTGGAGTCTGCTTCTTTATCCTCTGTTTATTTTGGCTTGCAGGTCTTGTCTGTTGACGATACAAATTAAAGCCTTTGGGATAGCATGGCCCGCCCATTGGGTGTATGGGCCGTGTTCCGTAACTAGCCTCCTCAAGACATTCGGGGGGGGAACTCCTGCTGCCATGGAGTCCATCAGGAAAGGAAAATTACGGTAAGTATTTGATAGTAAATTTTCCGTTTTTTTGCATTGATACATGTCCCCTAGGGCAGTACTGGGGTCCCCACACACTTTTTTATGGCCAATAACTTGCATACAAGCCTTCAATGAGGACTTTTGATTTTGCAGATTCGAGCCTCATTGACTTCACCTATTCCCGCATATGCCGATTTGACAAGCATGTTCACCAGCAATAGCGCGATTTTCCATTTGCATGTCTGCCCAGTTAAAGTCTTAAGTGGCTTCATTGGGCACTATTACATGTAGAGTGCCCAGTACTTCCCTGGAATCTTAGTAAATCAACCCCTTTGCGTCTTTTTTTGGAAAAAAAACTAAGTAAATATATTGAAATAGAAATTTAAATTTAAAGAAATAGCATAGCGCACAGCGAAGACACATGTATTATATGTCTGTTTGTTATAATTTCCTCCCTGCACCTTATCTCATCTCACTACCTGGTATAGATGGCTGCTAGCATACCATAAAGGTAGCTATTGTCCAGTGTGAAGGGTAAGGCTTTCATGCAAAGTACATGGGAGGTCCTGAACACTCAACGGAGTCAGCCTCCGCGTTTGTTCAGCACAGATAGGCCTGTCCCCATTGTGTACTGAATTTCAGATAACACATGCCCCCTTAGGCTTTATGTACACTGCTGCTGGTAAACGGACGTTTAGGAGCAGTTGGGCATTTTTTTCAGCTGCCCCTGAACTCTCCTCTTTTATCTTATCAGTACATGTACACAGGGTCATTTATAGTCGTTTCTAGGCAGTTGTGTTTAGCAGCATTTTTTGGAAAGCAAAAAAATGTGTTCAGGGCGGATGTTGAGAGGCGTTTGAAACGCCAAATGCCTGTAACCACTTGTAAACGTGGTAAATCGCTTTTAGCAGCATTTCGTTTACCAGTGTTTTTCATAAAAAAAAATGTCCCGTGTACATGAAGCCTAAAAATATGTCAAAGAAACAGAAATTATATTTTGAATGTCCCTTTTGTTTTTTTCTTTCTTATATAAATCACAGATTGTGATATTGATGGTTATGAATGGTGGGAGGTAATAATGCTGGGAAATGTCTAAGGGGTAGAAGAATGTGACATAGATGGACTTGGTGGAACAGGTGATGGCCCAAAGATGTGGTTCTTGTATGATGGTGGGAGGTAGTAGATAAAAGGGGAGCACCTACCTTTGTCCTCCTTGGCTACATCACTCAGGTGGTCCCAAGTCAGTGTTGGTATATCACATCCCATGCAGTTCTGTCAGAATATTTTGTATTTCGGATGCCAACGCACCGCTGCTATGAGGTCTGCCTGGGTGACGTCCTTAGCCATGTTCTTCTTTAGTACATGAGTAGCACTAAGCACTGGGGACTTCCTATATATGCCTATACAAGGTTTACTGGCTAATATTCCATTTTCTCTTTCGTTAATTGACAGACACAGCGATCCATATTTCTTGACCAGTGGGTTATATCGCCCTCTACAGGAGTAGGACTAGGCAGAAAAGAAAAAAAAAGTGACTACGCCTATGGGCAGTCCTAGGTGATATACACCCCCTCTCTGTTATAGGCCTCTAGTTTTTTTCTGCCTAGTCAGGAGTAAGGATGTGGCTCCCTGCTGGGATCTCTAGTCCTGGCAAAATTTTTTTGTTTGCTATTTTCCTTTTCCCTGGATTTTGTTCAGTGAGATCTACAATCAACTGCCGGACTGGGTGACGGACTGGTCACTATAGGGCCAGAGGGTCTCCCCAGTCTGGTCAGCAAGCACGTGCAGACCGCAGCTCTGCGCTAGGTCAGCCACGACATAGCCCCACTGGACGGGGGCTGGCCCTGCGAGTTGAACATCTCGCGAGCTCGCATACGAACGGGTCTAGGCCTGAGTCGCAGCATTCCTCATGGCCGACAGCCCCCCACTGAGGGGTGAGGAGGATCTGTCTGGGAGCCTACCCGCATGGCTTCCGCTGGATCGGTGACTAGGGGGCCCCCACCTCTCTTTCCCTGGACGGGGTGTGGGGTGCGGTTACTCCCTGGGGTGGTCAGTCCCTCCGGGGGTTCATCTCCCCCCCGTTCCCGGGTGAAGCCCAGGCTTCTGGCCTAGGAGTCTGTTTGGGATCCTTTCTCACCCCCCTCCCACTCTGGGGGTAGTTGCGGGGGATCGGTTACCTCCTGGACCCATCTGCTGCCCTAGTTGGGCCTGGGGGGCGGGTGACCAGAAGGCCACAGTTGTGGCCTCCTGCGGCAGACACCTGGTAATTTAGGCTGCGTTTTTTAGGCTGCCGATTGAGGGCAGAATGGGGGCTACCGTTTCGGCTAGTCCAGCCTCCGTTCTGTGGCTCCGGATGTTCCGGTCCACCCGCAGGCCGCGCACTTGCCGCCGCCGGATGGAAATTTACTACTAGGATGTGCCCTGCTACTGGCGGTCTTAGGCATACTAGGCCTCACGGCCGCCTCCTGGCAGAGGGGCGACCCCCTTCTGGGGGGTCCTTTGGGTGAGCCCTCCGTGGATGTCCCATGTGCGGGGCCTGGCTCGGCTTCCCCTGTGCGGGACCTCGGGTGGTGCCCTGGGGGGCCTCAGTGTGTGCCCCCTGTGCGGGGCCTCAGTGGCATTCCCTGCACGGGGGCTCTGTGGCGTCTCCGGTGTGGGACCTCAGTTGCATCCCCTGTGTGGGACCTCAGTTGCGTTCCCTGTGCGGGACCTCAGTGGCTTCTCCTGTACAGGACCTCAGTTGCTTTCACATTGTGGGACTTCAGTGGTGTCCCCTGTGCAGGACCTCGGCTGGGTCCCCTGTGCGGGACCTCAGTGGTGTCCCTGTACGGGACCTCAGGGATGTCCCCTGTGCGGGACCTCAGTTGCGTCCCCTGTGCAGGACCACAGTGGTGACCCCTGTGAGGGACCTCAGTGGTGTACCCTGTGCGGGACCTCAGTGGCATCCCCTGTGCGGGACCTTAGGAGTGTCCCCTGTGCGGGACCTCTGTTGCGTTTCCTGTGCGGGACCTCAGTTGCGTCCCCTGTGTGGGACTTCGGTGGTGTCCCCTGTGCGGGACCTCGATGGTGTCCCCTGTGAGGGACCTCAGTGGTGTTCACTGTGCGGGACCTCAGTGGTGTCCCCCTGTGCGGTACTTTGTTAGGCATCAACTGTGGCTGATGCCCCCTGAGAGGGGCCTCAGCCTGTGCCCCCTGTGAGGGGCCTTGGGGGCACCCCCTGGGTGGGGGCCTGACTCGGAGAGGGGTCTGGCCTGTGTCCCCTGTGTGGGGGCATCGGCGGCATCCCCTGTGCTGGGCCTAGACTGGTGTGGGGGCCCCTGTGCGGGACCTTGAACAATCTGGCCCATGCTCCCTGTTCGGTCATGTATTGAGGTTGTTTCCTCCACGACTAAAGTGGTGGACGGGGCCGTCTGGTGCAGCGAAAGCATTCCCTTTTCCCTCCTATCTGGCAACATTTGCCCAGGAAGCATGGGAGGGTTCACAGCGCCCCTTTGTGATCCAAACGAGGATCATGGTGGGGTACTCCTTGGAGGGTCCCTCCTTAGGAAGTCGACTGTTTTCACCAGTGGTGGATTCCCTTGTCTCTTAACGCCAGGTGACTACCATGATGACGGTAGGTAAAACTCCCATTTTACAGATCCGGTGGACATGTCTGGAGCTGAATTCCACTGCCTGTGCTGATTGGTGGATCTGTTGATCTAGGGACCCGTGGTTGGTCTGCTATGTCTCTTGACAGTGGTGCTTTGACCTGTATGTGGCCTGGGTGTTGGTATGCGGACTGTCCATTGTTGCCTTGGGGCAACCTTGGCTTACATCGTTACGTGTCTCACGAAGGGGGAAGGTACATCTCTTCCTCAGTCTGAAATAGGATAGGAGTTTCCGCGCAGACGCGGTCCTCCTTTCTAGGCACACAGTTCTTTCATTCTTCAGGGACTGCTGTCAGGGTTTCGAAACCTTTCAAACCCTCCTTGGGAGGTTCCAGACGGACCTGGTGTGGCAAGCCGAGAGCGGGTTTTTATGACCCGCGGACAAGGCCTCTTCGGCTTGAGGGTGCATCTTCTGCTCATTCGTATCTGGAACATTGTGTTATGGCCTTGTTCCTCAAAAAGTTTATTTTGGTTTTTCCCTCCCATTAGGCGTCTGTTACCGGACAGCTTGCAGTTCTCCTCGTGGAGCTGTACAAGCCCTGTTTCTTCGGGGTGTGCTTGTCCCGGTTCCCATCAGAATGTTTTTTTTTCTTCAGTCCTGTTCACAGTCAAAAGTCACCCATGGAAGACCTATGTATGACAGAAGGAACCATCAATCACGGGGTGTCAAAGATATACAAAATATTAATAGACCCCAAGGAAGGCTACATACCAAAGTTTATACAGAAGTGGGAAAGAGATTTAGGTCGTACTTTCTCGGAAGAGCAGCGTGACCAAATTTTGTATTTCTCTCTCTACTCTTCGGTAGCAACAAAATATCAGGAGTTGTTATATAAGATTGTCACACGATGGTATAGGGTCCCCTCTCTGCTAAAGAAAGCTTTCCCTGATGTAACGAATAAATGTTAGCGGTGCGGAAAATCCGAGGGTACTATATTATATATTTTTTGGTCATGCCACAAGCTAAACAGATTTTGGGTAGGTGTAAGAGAGATTACAAAACATTTGACAGAATACGATTTGGGAGAAGAGCCGGCGGGGTATCTCCTACATCTCCCTGCTCTTCCCAAACATAAATACAGGAAATCATTACTGATCCAGTTGCTAAACGCAGCCAAATCGTGTATTCCAGCATTATGGAAGCAAGAAACATCTGCTAAAGTCAGCCAGTGGCTTAGGAAAGTAGCAGACATTTTTGCGATGGAAGGAATTACAGCTACCAGAGAAGGGAGAGTAGAGGAATGTAGGGAAAAGTGGCCAAAATGGTCCATCTATACAAGTTCCAGTGAATATGGACGGATACTCATGGAAGAGGAATAGGGATAGGTTTGTGTGTGTGCTTTGATGGAGGCTCTTGGCTCTGGGGGCCCCTTTTTTTTTTTTTTTTTTTTGTGTTTTGGTTGTTCCCTCTATGGATGTAGATGGGGGGCTGAGTAGGCAACAATGCTGATTTAGTTTTTTATATGTAATTTTGCTATATATGGGTAGGTAATGGGAAGGGCTCGGTGCAGTATAAGCCCTACGGTTACGTATCCTTCAGTTAGTAATAGAAGTAAAACTGGTTGATACTACAAGAGTATCAGGGTGCGGGAAACATATGCTGTTGATGTTTATTTTTGTGTGTATGTGAATGGTCAATGCTTAATGAAAACATTTTTGAAAATAAAGAATATATATAAAAAAAAAAGATGGAGGGCATGGTGCGGTGGATCTGGACTTCAAGGCTCTGACCTGCTTTTGTGGGCATGGTAGCTCAGAATGGAGTCCATCCGCACTGTGATAGCGTCCCTTACGCTTGTGGACCTTTCTGGCTTTCTTTGATATCTCGAATGTCTGCTTTCGCACTCCACTATGAGCCTGACCTCAGCACTCCCTCCGTTTTGCGGTGGGAGAAGAGCATTACCAGCTTGTGGTGTTGCCTTTTGGTTTCGCTGTCGTTCCCCTGTTAATGCCAGTGGGGGTTGCGGTCCTGGGCTACCTGGTCGATCCTTCTCTGTGAGCAGAGTCCTTGACTGCCCCGTGGGGCGACATAGCTCATATACTGACCTTGACAGAATCCAGTTGGCTTCTATATTACCGGGAGTCCGCTCTGGCTCTTTCCGGAACACTGGGTTATCTGTGCCTGACTTGGACCCCAGTTATGGCCAGAGTGTTTTCGATATCTGGGCAAAGCTCCGGGAGTTGCTTGCCGCATTTTGTCTACTGTTTCAGACAGGTAGAGCTCCTTGCGGACCTGCATGTGGTTGTTGGGTCTGCTGGTATCTGCTTTCGGGCGTTTCCATTGCACAGTTCTATGTAAGCTCCCCTTAAGGGAGTTCCTGGCGTAATGGGACTAGTGCCCAAGGTCTTTGGGTGATTAGGAAGCCAGGGGTTTTCTGGTCTGGTAGCTTCGTTCTTCGGTTCTTTGACAAAGCAAATCTATTTTCTCCTTACGTTCACTGACAGACGCAGCTCTTCATTGACTTTGTGGGTTTTATGTTCGTCCAACTAGGAGTTAACTAGGCAGGGAAAAGAATCAGCTGGCCCCTCCCCTGGGGGCCGTCCTCTCTTCCTACATCAAACCCCCTCACAGTATAGCTCTTCAGTTTCAATGCCTAGTTCGCAAGGAGTTGACCTGGCTTCCCTATAGGGAACTGCGGTCCTGATTATGACCATTTCTCTTTTTTATTTTATTTTTTACTGCAATCAAAATGATCTGCTATCAAGAAGCCGGTCGGGGCATAGAGAGTCTTGGAGCTCTGTACTTTCCCCGACCTGGCCAACATGATGCGAAGCCAGTCCCGCTAGGGGGGACCCGCCGCATCTTACCTGTTCCGTGTGGGAGGCCCGGGATGAAATCCCCCTGTTGGTCCCCTTTAATGATGCGTTCGGCAGGGTGACTTTGGGCCTGCAGCATACCGCCGTCAAGGGCGCGAAGTCTGCTTTCTGGTGGCTACCGTGGCGTCGGACCGGTAAGTGAGCGCCCTGCCTTCCCCCCGTCACAGGGTGTGAAGAGGGCCCGACGTCCGCAAAACTTGTGCATTCACGGTAACGGCGGCTTGTCCGGGGTAGCCACCGGTGGGATCAGCCCTCCATCTTGCCCCCTGCCACACCTCGCCCCCTCCCCCCCCCCCCAGCACCATGCGATCATTCGGCCTTCTCATCCGGATCGCCATGCGGCATTCGGCCGCCATTTTGCGGCGGACCGCCGCCATTTTGCCGTAGCCGCGGACATTGTCAGTCTATGGGGCTTTCCCTTTAGCGTTCGGAGCGACCATTTTCGGTACTGCACGTTGCCTGTGAGGAGTATTCGGCCTCTAGTGTTTCCTGGCGGCCATTTTCACTGCATGCTCTGCATTTCTACACGTGGCTGCAGCTTCTCTCTCTCCTCACAGAAACGGCGGTGACAGGGGCAGCTCTTACAGATGATCTGCGCTAGAGGGCAGCTGGAACTGCAAGTATAGCTGGGCTCCCTCCGGGTGCTGGTGGTGGTGGGGTGCTGTCCTCTGACTCCCTGTGGGTGTGTGGCTGTGTGCGGGGCGTCCCTTACATCCCTGTGTCATTCCTGGCAATGGCTGATCTCCCTGCTGAACCTGCTGAGGTGGCATCAGCAGCCACACAGTCTGACCAAGGGGCTTTTCTCACCCAGCTGCGGGCTGTGTTCTCTGAGTTTTTTCCACGGGGGGACGCCGCTCCGCGGGTCCCCAGGAAGAGTCCCCCTCCCCCTCCCCCTCCTTTATCCTCAGGGGAAGATTCTGAGCCGGAGGTGGCCTCCAGGGTCTCAGGGACCCCGGGGGACCTGTCTGAAGAGGAGACAGGTGGTGACAGTGTGTTAACTGAGGGGGACCAGGAGCCAGCTGCTGACCAAATAAAAGTGCTGGTTGCCACTATTATCGATGGCATTCGCACTAAGTTGCAGCTGGACCAAGATGGCGAATCGCGATCTGTTTATGTGTGCGGGTCTTCTAGGCCCCCCAAGGCCCCCAAGGCCTATCCTTAGAATGAATTCTTTGACCATTTCCTATATCGTGAATGGCAACACCCTCAGCGTTCCTCCTCACTGACTGCACGTTTTGCTGTGCGTTATCCCTTTGAGGAGAGCTTCCTGAAGAAATGGGAATCACCTGTGGTGGACCCACCCATTGCACGCCTTACCAAGGCGACTACCATTCCTATGGAAGGGACCCCTTCCTTCAAGGATCCCGCTGATTGAAAGACAGAGGCACTTTTGAAGTCCCTGTTCTTGAATACGGGCTCTGCTGTGCGACCTGCTTTGGCTGCGGCCATGGCAGCACAGCATTTCTCTGAATGCATGGAGGAACTTAGGAAGGACTTGGTAGGCGGTCGCCTGATGGAGGCGCCACAGAAGGCTGAGTATTTGCTCCAGGGGATTAATTACCTCTGTGATGCGGCCGTGGATGTTCTGCTGTCCAGAATATCTATATCGGCTGTCAGACTTCGTAGAATTCTTTGGCTGCGTTCCTGGTCGGGTGACCACGCGTCCAAAAGAGGTTTGGCTGACCTCCCCTTTCAGGGTGGGCGTCTATTTGGCTCGCGTCTTGATGAAATCATCAAGGATTTCACGGGTGGTAAGAGTACCTTCCTTCCGGAACCCCGCAGGCGTGAATTTCGCCGTCGGCAGGAGCCTTCTACGTCAGGTCAGAAGAAGCCTTTTTGTCCCTCTGGCACGACAGGCAAGGGGACCCGTTCCAGTAAGGTCGCTGCAGGGGCCGGACGTCGGCAGTGGCAGCGCAAACCAGAAAAGGCGGAAGACAAGTCTTCCTCAGCCTGATGGGTTGCCCCCGAGTGTCGGGTGGGGGGACGTCTTCTGGGGTTCGCAGATCGGTGGCTGGCTCTCATTTCCGACCGCTGGGTCCGGGAGGTGGTGTCCACCAGGTACAGAATAGAGTTCATCCCTCTACCCCCAGACAGGTTCTTCCCATCAAATTTAAACCTCCCGCTGGAGCGCAGACAGGCCCTTTCCAGGGCGGTACAGGCCCTCTCAGACCAGGGAGTGATTGTACCGGTTCCCCCAGGAGAGAGATTTCGAGGTTTTTACTTGAATCTTTTTGTGGTACCCAAGAAAGGCGACGGATTTCAGCCCATTCTGGACCTGAAGGCCCTGAACAAGTTTGTCAGGGCGCGAAAGTTCAGGATGGAGTCTGTTCGGTCGGTTGTGGCCGCCCTTCACCAGGGGGAATTCTTGGCGTCGTTGGACATAAAGGATGCGTACCTCCATGTACCCATCCATCCACGCCATCAGCGCTTCCTGAGGTTCGCTATTGGGGATCGCCATTTCCAATTTGTAGCTCTCCCTTTCAGCCTGACTTCCGCGACCCGGGTGTTCACGAAGTTGCTAGCCCCGGTGTTGGCGTTGCTGCGTCAGAGGGGCATTGCCATAGTGGCATACCTGGACGATCTGCTCCTGCGAGCGGACTCTGTATCTGCCCTGGAGGAGAATGTGCACATCACAATGGCCTCCCTGCTGGAGTTCGGCTGGTTACTCAACCTGAAGAAGTCGTCAGTGTCTCCTTCTTTCTGTCTGTAGTATCTGGGTCTCATTCTGGACACAGAACAGGCGAAGGTGTTTCTCCCTCCGACAAAACTACAGGGCTTACAGTCGGCTGTGCGCACCCTTCTATCGCACCGTCGGTCTTCCTTGCGGTTCTGTATGAGGGTGCTAGGGCTCATGGTCTCGTCCTTCGAGGCGGTACCTTTTGCCCAGAGTCACACTCGTTTGCTTCAACGAGCAATTCTGGCTCAGTGGGACAAGTCCCACCGGTCGTTGGATCTTCCGATCCGGTTGGGCCCTCAGACCAGGGCGTCTCTGACCTGGTGGCTTCGGGACTCGGCCCTCACTCAGGGGAAGTCGTTCCTGCCCCTTCAGTGGACGGTGATCACCACGGACGCCAGCCTGAAGGGCTGGGGTGGAGTCCTAGGACAGCTATCAGCCCAGGGTCGTTGGTCGGCCCAGGAGGCCCGCCTGCCCATCAACGTGCTGGAGCTGAGAACAATCAGGCTGTGTCTTTTTCATTGGACAAAGAGATTGCAGGGCCGTCCAAATGAAAATCCCAAATTTTGGGTGGACACCAGAATAGGAGTAGAGGGGATATTTTCCAACGGAGGTACTAGTTCTGGTGACCCTGATGACCACCAGGAATTCCTCTCACTTCATGTTTTGGCTATGGGACAGGAGGTGAAGGGAAATCTCCCTAAGAGGACACAGATTCAAAACCTGACTGGTTATACCCTCCCTTACACTATCCAAAATGAAAAAAAATGTACCTATGTAATTAAAGCCATATCTGGAGCCCAGCTTTAAAGTGATTGTAAAGTTTGAATGTCATACTTATCTGCTCTGCGCAAAAGCTTTGCACAGAGCAGCACCAATTCTCTTCTTCTGGTATGCCCCGTCGGCATCCTATTGGGGCACTTGTGTGTGTTTGATCCCGAGCCAGGCTATTTGTGTCTATTCAGACACAAAGCTTAGCTCTCTGCTCACAGGTTTTGACTGACAGTACCAGGAGCCAATGGCCTGCACTGCTCTGGTGGGGAGTGGGGAGAGGGTAGAAGAGCTGCTGCAGACATGCACAGGGTTGGATTGAAATTGTGCTCAGGTAAGTATTGGGGGGGGGCCTACTAATAAAAGGTTTTTTTACCTTAAGCTCCTTTCACCCTTGTGCGACCCGATTTTACCGCGATTTTGCCTCAATTTTACCACGATTTTGATGTGGTTTGGGATCAGTACGACTTTGGTCCGACTTTGTTGCAACTTTGGCTCAATGAAAGCATATTACAAAGTCGTACAGAAGTAGTACAGAAATCACATCTATATTATTCAGGTGCGATTTGCATGAGACTTAGGACTGAGGGTTTAACATTGAAGTCTATGGACCTCAAGTTGCATCAAAGTTGGACCAAAGTAATGCAGGGACTAATTTGAAGTCGGCACGACTTGAAAGTCGTACAGATATGAATGTTACTCATTGGAAATAATGGGGAGCGACTTGTCATGGGACAACTCGCACAAATGTGAAAGGGGTCTAATGCGGACAATGCATTAACAACTTGCTGACCACCCGCCGCAGTTGCACTGTGGCAAGGTGGCTCAGCTGCGCGAAACGACGTACCTGTACATTGTTTTGTGCACTAGCTTGTGTGGGCGCACATGCGCTGATTGGCTAGCGGGGGAGCCAAGCAGTGGGTCCGGCAGGCGCGATGTCCGCCGGCCTCCCACGATCATTCCTCACAGAGACAGAATGGGGATCTGCCTATGTAAACAAGGCAGATCTCCATTCTGACAGGGGAGGACACAGAAATGTTGTCTTCCTACTAAGCAGGAAGACGGATCTCTGTGTTGTCCCAGTCAGTGCAGCCCCCATACAGTTAGTAAACACTACCAGGGAACACACTTAACCCCTTGATCGCCCCTGGTGTAAAACCCTTCCCTGCCAGTATCATTAGTACAATGTCAGTGCATATTGGTGTCACTGGTTCCCAAAAAAGTGTCACTTAGTGTCAGATTTGTCCGCTGCAATGTCGCAGTCGTGCAAAAAATCGCTGATCATCGACATTACTAGTAAAAAAAATACTATAAATCTATCCCCTATTTTGTAGACGCTATAACTGTAAATGGGTTTTTTTTCAAAATTGACAGTCTTTTTTGTTTGTAGCGCAAAAAATAAAAACCGCAGAGGTGATCAAATACCACCAAAAGAAAGCTGTTTGTGGGGGAAAAAGGACATCAATTTTATTTGTGTACATCATCACACGACCGCGCAATTGTCAGTTAAGTTAACGCAGTGCCAAATCACAAAAATGGCCTGGTCAGGAAGGGGGAAAAGTGTGGCAAAAGGGGATTAAGTGGTTGTAAACCTCAGATATGAAATACGAACAAAGCATATCCTTCTATAGTGTGCACTTGTCTAAGCCCAGAGCACTTAGGCCTCATGCACACAGGACGTTTTTTGACTGTTTTCCAGCTGCTGTTTTTAGCTGCAGACATTTTTTTCTACAGTCAATAAACCCTCCATCATGTTATCCTATGTGTTCATGCACACACAGGCTGTTATCAGCTGTTTTTAGCAGTGGCATTTTTGAGCTGTAAAAAAACCCAAGACCAGAGGGTTCTTTTGGACGTTTTTCAGCTGTAAAAATGTACAAACACTTAAAAACACCCAAAAACGTCAATCCCCAAAGTTTTTGAACATTTTAGATCAATTGAAATAAAATATTTTTTTTTTTAAAAAGCTGGCCCTTTAAAATTGCTAAAAAACGTGAAAAAACGACAGTAATATAATGCTGGTAAAAGCTGAAAACATCCCTGATAAGCTACTGATGTTTTTTGGCTGTTTTTTAAAGTCCTGTGTGCATGAAGCCTAAATGTCATTTATGTCTTTTTCATTTCCCTGCTATCTGCATGAGCCACATGACTTGACAAGTTTTGCTGACACCAAGAGAAAAAGGTGACAGGGGAAGGACCTCCAGCATTGATTGGCAGCCTCAGCTCTGTCCTGTGTATTATGTGAAGGTGGGAGGGGTGTTTTTTTCCCTCCAATCAGCACTCAGAGCTCTCCTCACTGAGCTTTATATGCAGCTACATCAAACAGTTTTTTTTTCCATTTGAGAAAAAAGAAACTTCTCTAAAACAGCAACACAGACAGAAGTAAAAATGTTTTTTCTTTTCTAATGGCTTAGTTCACCGGCTTCATGCACACAGGACTTTAAAAAAAAAACAGCCAAAAAACATCAGTAGCCTATCAGGGATGTTTTCAGCTTTTACCAGCGTTAGATTACCGCTGTTTTTTCGTGTTTTTTAGCGATTTTAAAGGGCCAGCTTTTTTAAAAATGTTTTATTTTATTTCAATTGATCTAAAACGTCCAAAAAAGATTAGGGGACCGATCTGTTCAATAACCTTTGCACAGAGCCGGTACACATAACATATGTCTGTTATTTTAGAAAATGAAATCAAGCCTTTATAACCACTTTAAGCAGTTACAGCAACATTTCTTTTCTCCTTTTGGGATAAAGGTTTTAAATAAATGAATACAGGCTGACCATTGTAAACACCCCTGTCCATGGTAAATGGTTTAACTGCCATTTTTTGCTGGACAGTTTGGTCTGTTAACTGCTTCACCCCTGGAAGGATTTCACACTTTAGGACCAGAGCACTTTTTGCTATTCGGCACTGCGTCGCTTTAATTGACAATTGCGCGGTCATGCAACGTTGTACCCAAAGGAAATTTGCATATTTTTTCCCCCACAAATAGAGCTTTCTTTTGGTGGTATTTGGTCACCTCTGCGTCATTTCTGATCACCGCTATAAACAAAAAAGTGCGACAATTTTGCAAAAAAAAAAAAAAAACAATATTTCTTACTTTTTGCTAAAATACAAATCCAAAAAAAATATAAAAAAACAAATGTATTCATTGGTTTTGGCTGATTTATATTCTTCCTCATATTTTTGGTAAAAAAAATTGCAATCAGCGTTTATTGATTGGTTTGCGCAAAAGTTGCCGTGTTTACAAACCATGAGAATTAATTTCTGGTGTTTTTACATTTTTTTTTTTTGTTAGTAATGGCGGCGATCTGGGATTTTTATTGGGACTTTGATATTGGGGCAGACATGTCGGACATTTTTGACACTTTTTTGGGACCAATGACAATTATATAGCGATCAGAAATTTAAATATCCACTGATTACTGTATAAATGTCATTGGCAGTGAAGTGGTTAACCTGCAGGGGGTGATCTAGGTGTAATATGTGTACCCTAGGCGTGTTCTAACTGTGAGGGGGCTAGGATACCTTGGGCATAAGAGATCTAACTGATCCCAGTGACAGGGATCAGTAGATCTTTTACATGCCCACTGACAGAACGGGGAACCGCCGATTTTACATCAGCGGTTCCCCGTCCTTTCCCTCTGGCAGCTCATCGCGGCTCGCCGGCAGATATCGGGTCTGCCCAAGCCGCGGGCACACTCCTTCAGAGTGTGGCTTGCATGAGTGCGCCCCCTAGCTGCCTGTCCATAAATCTCTGCTATTTATGGCGGTTGGCGGAATAGAGCCACACTGTCGCTGTAAATAGGCAGCACGCGGTCGGCAAGTGGTTAAAATAAGTTGAAAAAACAGACTTAAAGAAGCAGGATGGAAAATTTCTCTTGAACTAACAAATTTCTAAGGGCTCATTCACATGAGCTTTGGTCACTAAAGAGTGATCTGCGTTCAGAACGCTCTTCAGAGAGCCTTTTTACACGCTAGGAAGAGGCACTTGGCTTTAGCTCCTTGCAGAGTCAACTCTAGTCATTTGAATACATTGCGTTCAGCGGGCACTACTCCTGCTGAAAGCAACAGGGGGTGTACTTTCTGCCAAAGCCACCAAGCAAGGCATGTGTACACCTCCAGCATAACTCTGCTGTGGGGTTTTATCGCCCCTCAATCACTAGCGTGAACAAACCCTAACAGTGAATGTGTTTTTCATTTGGGAAAGTCCAATCACTCCAAATCAAATATTAAAAGCAAATGTTTTTGATGTTGTTATTATTACTATTATACAGGATTTATATAGTGCCAACAGTTTGCACAGCACTTTACAACATGAGGGCAGACAGTACAGTTACAATATAATTCACTACAAGAGCTTACAATCTAGGTGGGAGGGTCAAGTGATCCAAGGGACCTTCAAGGGAAGGTAATAGCTGTGGGTTATGAGCTAATGGAGAAAATAAAAGTGCAGTTGTTAGGTGGGGGCAGAATAGGCTTCTCTGAAGAGGGGGGGTTTTCAGGGATTGTCTAAAAGCAAACCGAGTAGGAGATAATCGGACAGATTGGAATAGGGAGTTCCATAGGATGGGAGAGGCTCAGGAAAAGTCCTGTAAGTGAGCATGGGAGGAGATGATAAGGGAGTTAGAGAGCAGGAGATCTTGGGAGGAATGAGGAGAGTGATTAGGTTGGTATTTTGATATTCGGTTAGTGATGTAGCTGGGGGCCAAGTTGTGGATACTTGTGAAGTTGTGAAGTACTTTCAAATGACATTTGTCAAGTCAATAAATATACTGATGAGACTTTTCATACAAAATCTATTAGTATATGGCCAGCTTTACTGGCTGAATCACCAGGTGAAAAAAAAAGCCTAAAATAGAAAATGAATGCAGCCACCACATCTAAGAATTGGTAAGTTGCAAAATATTACATTTTTGTTCTTGGGTTTAAAGAATTTGGTTATGAACAAGAACTTGGGTTCCCTTAGGCACCTTTACACAGTTTACAAAAACTTGATATATACCGTCTTTGTTCCCTGGAATTCTGTGAATTGTAAGAAAAAGACCTATTTCTGGTCACATAAGACCACACTGGTTGCTAATTGGCTAATCAGATCATTAAATGTCAGCTTTCTCTTTTCATCAGGGACATAATATCATTGCTAAACAGAAGTACAAAAGTAAAGCTAATTTAATAAGTTCCACTTGCTTCGTCTTGTGTTCTGTGCATGGCCTTCAGCGAGTTGAATGGGATTCCCAGGGATAACTACAGAGACGGGATGCTTTCCTGGTGACTCCATTGTACTGCCTGACAAGTGGAAAGAGGCATGCTGCTACCAGTCATGTTGCTGTCTGTGAAATACTTGGGTTATTTATTAAAGACTCTTGAATAAAGAGAAGAAAAAAAAAGCCGCTTAGTAAGCATCACTGCCCAAATCTCAATCTACATTAAAAGCTACTCCAAGCGACAAGTACAATGGGTGGCTAAAGATTTATAGAAACGTTATTCCTAGTAAACACGATCAGAAAATTGGATGAAAAAGTATTGTATGATACAGATTGATCGTACCTTAATCTGATCGTTAGTACACAGCCTTCGAGAGCTGATCATGACAGTTCATGCAAAATTATCCGAAGGGACAAGCACGAAAATGTCTCATGTACAATACCAGAACATACGATTTTCCTTTAATCGGTACAATACTCGTTTGGAAAAAAATCAGAAGACCAAGACCACGCATGCTCAGAAATGACAGAATACCTTACAATACAATACAACACATTACATCCCTTCTGAAGTTATATTCTGTTGTATGAGAATTTTCGCAACTTTAATAACACCTTCATTTTCGCTATGAGACTAGCATTAAAAAAAAAAACGGACGATCAGTTGTCCAATATTCTGATCGTGTGTATAAAGCTTTAGACTGTACAATCTGCCCACTAAATTATTGCTGTACAAACAATGGGCAGATGGGCATGCATTTGTCTATGCAGAGGGTCAGATAGTGCTCGGGTGGCAAGGGACATACAGTGCAAGGTTGTAGGAGCTGGTAGAGGGGGTAGAGGTGAGGTGTTAGAAGGACTGGGGAAGTAATTAGGTGGTCCAGGAGGTAATGAAGTGGGCATGTTAGTTTGAAGATGGATTTAGGGGTTGAGGATGTTAGGTCTGGAGCACTGTGCACAGGAATAAAGCATTCACAACTCTGTCCCGAGCTACATCACCAATCTTTTCTCCAAATATCACCCAAACAGTCCTCTCCGCTCCTCTTAAGACCTCCTGCGCTCAAGCTCCCTTGTCTCCTCCTCCCATGCTCATATCCAGGACTTCTCCAGAGTCTTTTCCATCCTCTGTAACTCTCTACCTTAACCACTTGCCGACTGCCAACCGCAGGTTGACGGCGACAAGGTGGTTCGTTATCGCAAATCGCCGTCATACGACGGCGGCTGCGATAACGCGCACTGTGAGCGCGCGCCGCCGGAGGCGCGCCCGCACGCTCACTGTGTTCGGGGAGGGCCAGGGAGCGGGTGCGGCGGCTTCGATTGCCGCCGGCTACCCGCGATGGCCCCCCCGGAGCGAGTGAGCGGAGGTCCGTGTATGTAAACACGGACCTCCGCTCTGTGTGAGGGGGAAGGGCTGTGATCACAGCCTTCCTTTACGTGAAGGCTGTGACCACTTCCCTTCCCCAGATAGGCAGTCCCCCATACAGTTAGAACACGCCCAGGGAACATAGTTAACCCTTAGCGTGCCCCCTGCAGGTTAACCCCTTCACTGCCAATGGCATTTACAC
>BLSH010319159.1:1309628-1335036 GCA_018402905.1 Glandirana rugosa | reverse complement strand
ATATGTGAATGGACACGCAGGTCTGGTTTTTGACGCTGAGCCTACCTGCTCAGCGTCAAAAACGCTCTAACGCTGCAGCTTCGGAATGTGCAGGTCTTGGGTCATGCAGCTTTGGAAATGCTTTGTATACACAGCGTTAAGCCTCGTCAGGTGTTTCTCTGCCTCTATTCAAAATCAATGCTTTTGTGGGGTTCCTCCCCAAGAGGTCGGTCTGGTATGGATTTTAAGGGGAACCCCCACGCCGAAAAAAATGACGTGGCGTCCCCCCCAAAATCCATACCAGACCCATATCCGAGCACGCAGCCTGGCAGGCCAGCAAAGGGGATGGGGATGGACCGTACCAAGCCGCATGCCCTCAACATGGGGGGTGGGTGCTTTGGGGCAGGGGGGCCCTGCGCCCACCACCCCAAAGCACCTTGTCCTCATGTTGTTGATGACAAGAGCCTCTTCCCGACAACCCTGGCCATTGGTTGTCGGGGTCTGCGGGCAGACCCCTCAGAAGACCCCACAAAAGAGCTGAAGAAAGAAGGAGACGGAAAAGAGAGGGGAGAAGACGCCGGAGCTGTTGTAATAAAATATTTAAAAAACCTGTGTAGTGTGGTTTTTTTTTACACTTTGTACCCCATACTCATTCACATAGGGTGTGGGGCTGGGATCCAGATTCTGATAAACCCCCGCCTGCAGACCCCAACAACCAACGGACAGGGTTTTTGGGAAGAGGCTCTTGTCCTCAACAACATGGGGACAAGGTGCTTTGGGGGCATGCTTATTGAGGGCATGTGTCCTGGTACGGTCCAGGAGGGGGGTTGCTCGCTCATCCCCATCCCCTTTCCTGACCTACCAGGCTGCGTGCTCAGATAAGGGTCTGGTATGGATTTTGGGGGGGCCCACGCCGTTTTTTCAGCGTGGGGGTTCCCCTTAAAAGCCTTCCCAGAAGAGTTAAAGCTGTTATAGTTGCAAAGAGTGGGCCAACTCAATATTGAACCCTACGGACTAAGACTGGGATGCCATTAAAGTTCATGTGCGTGTAAACGCTGGCGTCCCAATACTTCTGGTAATATAGTGTATATACCCATATCATTGTACAGCAGGGGTCTCTAAACTTTCTAAACAAAGAGCCAGTTAACTTTACTTCAGACTTTCAGAGGGGCGTACTGTCACCAGAGGGATTGGAAAATGCCCCAGCGTGGTGGTTAGTTGGAGTAAAAAGATTATACAGTGCCTGTGGTTAGTGGGAGGAATAGAACTCCATCATTGGTATTAGTGGGAGGAATAGTGCCTTACTGTGGAGTGAATGGGAGGAACAGTGTCTCATTACTGGTGTTGGTGGGAGGAATAGTTCTTCGTCACTGGTGTCAGTGGGAGGAATAGTGCCCTGCTATTTCCCATTCTGAGCTAAGAGACAGAATCTCTTGTAAGAACAGTCTCCCATCTACAAATACTCACTTTACCTGTTCTCCCCCATGTCTCCCTTCCTTTGCTGGAGCCAGCAGTCCAAACCCCTGTGTAAGTTTTGTGCTGGATGGTTTAGGGACTTACACAAGGTTAACTTTTCCTCCTCACGGAACCGTACTTGGGCTTGGCAATTGGCCACTCAGGTCATGAGCACTATAGAATGGAAAGAAGTCACAGGCTCCTCCATACCCCTAAAGGCAGGGTATTTACAAAGGGCTCCAACTGAGCAACACAGCAGTAGGGGAGAGAAGTGAATATCAGCAGGTGCGGGTTGTTTTTACCAAAACCAGCAAAGTGACAGACTCCTTGAATCCCCTAGGGCTCTCAATAGACCAAATGCACAGGGTTCAACAGTTGTTTCATACACTATAATATCTCTATAGGACCAGGAATGCCAGGTCCATCTAATGAATTATTTAATTTAACGTATCCTTAATATATACTAGTCTAATAACCCATATCAACCAATAAAAGTTTACTGTTTGCAAAATTTCCTACGCTAAATTAAGATTTGATTGGCTACAGCAGGTAAATACACATCAATGTTTTTTGTGTCATGTTATTAACTATAACGTCAATGTGAGTACATATACGTACATCATAAAAAGGTATTTCTCAATAGCTTTTCCACACCCTATTTTGTAAATATGTATTGTTCACATAATATATATATATATATATATATATATATTTTTTTTTTTTTTTTAAATGTAGTGCACACAAATACACCGCCCCGGCCTCAGTTCAAAATCCTCATTGACATATCCAAAATCAACAAGGAAGGGCTGTGTTTACTTAACAGAAATGCAGCATGTGCAGTCACACCTTCATTTCATTGTTCCTATGCAAAGATGCTCACAGCTGTGCCAGAAGAAGGATCAGAGTCTGGAATATTCAGAAATACATAGGTGTACCTTGCTAACCATACTCCGTAACACTTGTACTGTACATTTTCCATAGTCACCAATCAAAGGGAGGACTGGGAACATTTGTCCTGGGACGTTACCATTGCCATTTCATGCTAGGGGCAATTTTCTGTGCTTAGCCCTCAGATTCTGTGGGACTGTCCTGGGATTTCAACACCATACCAGGGTTCCAAGAATCTAGGCCGTTTTCCAGAGCTGAGTGCTGGAGCCTTTTTTCTAAGCACCAACGTTACTCTATCACCTCCCACTGAGTACAAATGCCCCCCAATACCCACCACTGACACCAATACATCTTTTTTTTCCCCCACTGTCATCAGGACATTTTTCCTTTCAAGGACACTGACACCAGGAGCTTTTTTTCCTCCCTCTGACTATTGACACTGGACATTTTTATCATCCCAATGACTACCAACTCAGGACCTTTTCTCCCACTGACTATTGACACTGGACATTTTTATCATCCCAGTGTCTACCGACTTGGGGCCTTTTTCTCCCACTGACTACTGGTGATGGTGTCACGTACCTGATGGTAGAGTCTGGCATATGCAGGGGGCAACCTCTCTTACGGCCCTGGTTCAGGAACCCTGGGTAGAGCAAACAGGGAGTTCTAGAGCATAGGGGGGCACAAGGGCTGGACTTGGTCACAGATGGCAGGTGAAGTTCGACTGGGGGCTCGTGTGAGTAGAAGAGTAGTGATGCAGGCCGGGTTGGTAGCAGGCTGGCAGTGCGGTACAAATGGGTAAGGCAGGCGGATGGTCGGGCACAGGCAGGGTCAGCAACGGTCGGGCAGCAGAAGTATACGGGGATCAGGCAGAAGAGACGTCGTAGGCAAGCCGGGGTCGGGGCAGGCAAATAACAGGCAGAATCAGAAGGAAGCCGGGGTCACTGGTAACAGGAAGTCTTTACTAGGCAGATCACTGGGCACACAGGTGCAGGGAACACTGTAGAAGGGACAGCACCCGTTCCCTGGCACAGGCCGTTCAAATAGCCCGTCCTGCGTCAATGATGGCGCCCATGGATGGTCCGAGAACGGCTACAGGCTGAGATTCCTGACAGCTGGATATTTTAATTGTCCCACTGACTACCAACTCTTAGTTTTTTCTCTTCCACTGATTACTGACGCTATCA
This sequence comes from Glandirana rugosa, assembly GCA_018402905.1. Classification (NCBI taxonomy): domain Eukaryota; kingdom Metazoa; phylum Chordata; class Amphibia; order Anura; family Ranidae; genus Glandirana; species Glandirana rugosa. The sequence goes on along the minus strand of BLSH010319159.1, from coordinate 1,331,527 downwards.
TCCCAAAGACTACCAACTCAGGACTTTTTTTCCTTTCCTCTCACTGGCTATCGACACTGGATATTTTTATCATCCCATTGACTGCCAACTTTGGGCCTTTTCCCTTCTGCTGATTACTGTTGCTGGACATTTTTATCATCCCAATGGCTGCCAACTCTGGGCTTTTTTCCTCCTGATGACTAGCAATGCTGGGCGTTTTTTTGTCTTCCCGATGGCTACTAACTTAGAGCTTTTTTTTCTCCCACTGATCAACTACACGGGGCATTTTTTCCCCTGACTACACCAGAATTTTTTCCCCTGAATACCAACATAAGGCTTTTTTCCCACTGATCCCAGGGCATTTTTTTTCTTCCTAGGGACCACTTACTCCAGGGACATTTTCCTCCTTATGACCATAGGCCATTTTTTCTATCATCAGACACTGGTGCATTTTTTTCCTCCCACTGACTAGCAAAACTACAATACATACTCCTTCTTGCTGCACTTTGTTCATTGTTGTACATTGCCTAGTCCTGAATGTTAAACTCTATATACTGTGTGGTACATTACATAGACCCTGTACTCTGTAGGCTACACTGTAAATTACTAGTCCTGACCTAAGTGTTTACTTACTCAGCAGTCGTTCATTGCTGTTTATGCCAATATTTTAATTAAGTTCTCATTTGAAGTAGTTCTAAAGGCAACCCTTTATTTTAACCTGAATGCATTTTTTTGCATTAAAATAAAAAATGTCCCCATAGTTTTAAGCCCCCCCTTCTCCCTATATACTTACTTGAGTCCTATCTCGATCTAATGCTGTGCCCGTCTGCAGTGGTGCTGGTCTGTGTTCCTCTCTTCGCAGGACACAGAGGAAGCAGCAGCGGAACCATTGGCTGCTGTCAGTATAAACCTGTGAGGAGGGAGTGGGGGGCAGGGCCGAGCCACTCTCTGTATGTCTATGGACACACACACAGCCTGGATCGGGGGCGAGCCTGCCCATCTGTCCCAATATGCTTTGCTATGGGGAGACACAGAGAAGAAGGGGCACAGAGCGCCAGCGGGGTGAACCCAGAAGAGGAGGTTCGGGGCTGCTCTGTGCAATACTATTGTACAGAACAGGTAATTATAACATGTTTATTATTTTAGAAAAAAAGAACCTTTACAACCACTTTAAGGTAGGCTAACACAAAATGTTTGTTCTCTGTTCATATTGAGTTTTAATTTTCTATTGACCCTTTATCTTTATGTAAGACTCTCACTTGTTGCACAGTAATTAAAATGTATATACTGTAAATCCCAAGAACAAACTTCTCTTGTTTGCTACCCTTTATGTATTTATTTCAGGTACTTATATAGCACTGTCAATTTACACAGTGCTTTACATATACATTGTACATTCACATCAGTCCCTACCCTTAAGGAGCCTACAATCTAAGGTCCCTAACTCACATTCATACTAGTGTCAATTAAGACAGGATCCAATTAACCTACCAGCATGTTTTTGGAGTGTGGAAGGAAACTGGAGTACCCAGAGGAAACCCACGCAGGCACAGGGAGAACATGCAAACTCTTGGCAGGTAGTGTCGTGGTTGGGATTTGAAACAGTGACCCTTTTGCTGCTAGGTGAAAGTGCTAACCACTACACCACTGTGTCACTCTTTAGGCCCCTTTTGCACTGACGGATGTGTCCGTGTCCGCTCTGCATCAGTGGAGCAGACACAGACCTGTCATCCATCTGCTCAGTGGGGATCAGCAGACAGATTCCCCGCTGAGCAAACGGATCTGCTACCAGAGTCCACCCTGTGTGAAAGGGGCCAAAGTTTGTTAAACTTATCATGGAAGACATTTTATTATATCTGTATGATAAGTTTTATTTTGTAACAACTGTGCAAACTAATGGTGCTACATACATTCTGTATAATAATATAATAACAAGTACAAAAAGTACCTGTTTGATTATATCAGAAATTCAGAGCTATCCTGTGCCCTGTGCATGCTAGTAGAGATGAGGAGAGTAGAAGGGTTTGAGTAGTTTTGTATGTGTGTATGTGTGTATATGTATATATATGTATGTATATATATATATATATATATATGTATATACATATTTTTTTTTTTTTGGTTGAACTGGATGGACTTGTGTCTTTTTTCAACCTGACTAACTATGTAACTATGTAGTTTAGCAAAAGACAACTGGGAAGGGCTGCCATCACCCAGTCCCCAAAAATGCTGTGTTGTCAGCCCATAACACAGTGGCAGCTAGTGCTCAATATTTTGGGGGGCGGCATACTAAAACATGGGGAAATGTGCATGTATTGAAGAGACGTACTACTTATGTTTTTTTTTTTTTTGCCCTGACATACACTTGAAAAAATATCACTGTGAATTGCAATGACTAGACATAGTGGTAATCGTTCGTTACAAACCTTTGCCATACAGACCTCCTTTTCAGAGTGAGCAACGCTGGGCACTACTAAGAAGTGGGACCAATCTTCACCAGTACTATGCGTAATGTGACAGGAAGTACATCTGCATGGGGGAACTTTATATTTAATAATTACTATTCCACCCACAGTAGTAATGAAACACTCTATCACCAACAGTGGCAGTGGTGATGGTATATGCGCAGTGAGGGTGAAGCATAGCAATGGCTATGGTAACTGACCTGGAATACGAACACAGACCTAGATTACTCACTTCACTCCGTCTTTACTTGTTTCATTAGTACAATGCTGCAGCTACAGACCATGCAACTGCAGTTCGCCATACACATTACAATCTGACCATATCATCTTTGTACAATCAATGTAGATTTTTCCAAAACTTGGTAATGCGAGGATCATACATCGCAATCTGTATCCAAGCAGGCAGACCTTTCCACTACATACAGATGTGCTCATAAGTTTACATACCCTGGCAGAATTTATGATTTCTTGGCCATTTTTCAGAGAATATGAATGATAACACAAAAACATTTCTTTCACTCATGGTTAGTGTTTGGCTGAAGCCATTTATTATCAATCAACTGTGTTTATTCTTTTTAAATCATAATGACAACATAAACTGCTCAAATAACCCTGATCAAAAGTTTACATACCCTGGTGATTTTGGCCTGATAACATGCACACAAGTTGACACAAAGGGGTTTGAATGGCTATTAAAGGTAACCATCCTCACCTGTGACCTGTTTGCTTGTAATTAGTGTGTGTGTATAAAAGGTCAAAGAGTTTCTGGACTCCTGACAGACCCTTGCATCCTTCATCCAGTGCTTCACTGACGTTTCTGGAGTCTGAGTCATGGGGAAAGCAAAAGAATTGTCAAAGGATCTGCGGGAAAAGTTAGTGGAACTGTATAAAACAGGAAAGGGATATAACAAGATATACTGGGAATTGAGAATGCCAACCAGCAGTGTTCAAACTCTAATCAAGAAGTGGAAAATGAGGGGTTCTGTTGAAACCACACCACGGTCAGGTAGACCAACTAAAATTTCAGCCACAACTGGGCTTTTTGCCAAGAGGAATGGGCAGCTTTACCATCTGAGAAGATAAAGAGCCTCATCCACAAATACCAGAAAAGGCTTCAAGCTGTCATTAGTGTTAAAGGGGGCAATAAACAGTATTAAGTTACATTTTGGTCTCATCACTCCAAATGACTTTGTGCCAGAAGGTTTGAGGCTTGTCTCTGTGTTGTTTGGCATATTGTAAGCAGGATACTTTGTGGAGTTTGCATAGTAATGGCTTTCTTCTGGCGACTCGACCATGCAGCCCATCTTTCTTTAAGTGCCTCCTTATTGTGTACCTTAAAACAGCCGCACCACATGATTTCAGAGAGTCCTGTATTTCACCTGAAGTTATTTGTGGGTTTTTCTTTGCATCCCAAACAATTTTCCTTGCAGTTGTGGCTGAAATTTTAGTTGTCTACCTGACCGTGGTTTGGTTTCAACAGAACCCCTCATTTTCCACTTCTTGATTAGAGTTACAATCTAAGAAGTAGGGCAGAAAGAGTGAAAAGAAAGAAGAGAGGGCAGAGAAGAAGAGTTAGGAATAGTGCAGGTGCCCCCGTAGGGTCCTGAAGTAATAGCTAAGTAGTCCCAGAAAACCATGGATCCAAGAGCACAACACCTCACCAAGTGGGGCGTAGGGCTACCCGCTATCCAGTAAAGGTACCCCCATATATCGAGCCCACGGTTCCCAGATTCTGTCAAAATGCGAACTTGTATTCAGAATCTCATGGGATATCTTTTCTTGGGACATGATCCAGGATATTTTCCGTTTAGCCTGCTGGAAGGAAACCTTGGAGGACTTCCAGGCCTGTGAAATTGTTATTTTGCTGCCTATGAGGATGAAAAGAATGAGGCTTTAGAGCAGTCTGGTACCATTTGGTTTAGTAGTGCTATCACAGGGTCTTGTGGAACAGGAACACCTTTAACTTTACGGATCAAATGGAAAATTTTATTCCAGAAGGACCGGATTTTAGGGCAGGTCCAGAAAACATGGAAAATGGTGTCCAAGTCCTCACAATCCCTAAAGCAAAGAGGAGATGCTTGGGGAAAATACTTTGGTAAATGAGTAGGAACTAAATACCATTGAGTTATTATCTTTAAGCTTGCTTCCCTAAGTATTGTGTTGTGAACCCCCTTACTTGAGCGTCCAAAGTTAGAATACCAGGTGTCTAAGTCCCACTCGAAGTCGAGGTCTCGCTTCCAGCTAAGCATATAAGGTGCCTTTCCAGGTGGCTCTGTGAGTAGGGAGTAAATTAGAGAAATGCCTCCTTTCACATCCCTGGCTGAAGAACACTATTGTTCGTAGGGTGTAACGGTCAAGGGATTTGGTGAGCTCCCCTTAATCGAGTTAAGAAAGTGGAGAATTTGGTAGAACTGGAACCGCTCTGAGGGGGGCATCCCTAGTTCCTTTAAGCAGTGTTGGAGAGAAAGGGGGCCGCAGGCATTAAAGAAGTGCCCAATACAGTATAGTCCCTTCGGTATCCACCACTTAAAGGCTGCTATGTTTAAGCCTGGGGGAAAGAGTGGATTGTGAAAGAGGTGGGAGAGGGGAAGCCAGGACGATGCCAATTTGTTCATTTTCCACACTGAATCACATAGAGCTATGGAGTGGGAGAGCATAGGAGCCAATATGGCCGGTCTGGACTTAGGGGGGCCCCAGATCAAAAAATCTATAATGTTATTAGGGATGGATTGTCTCGCTATAGCTACCCAGTCAGGTTTTGCCCCGGGGGTATAAACAGTGGAAATCTGGGTCACTTGAGCCGCTTAATAATAATAATATAAGTTGGGAAGCGCTAGGCCCCCCTTGGATTTAGATTGACATAAAGTATGTTTAGAGAAGCGATAACCAGATTTCCCCCAAACAAACCGAATGACCGCAGCTTGTAGTTTATGCAATTGACTTTTCAATACAGGGATAGGAAGTGAGCGAAACAGGTACAGAATATGAGGTAGGAGTGTCATCTTTATAGCATTAATTTTCCCCAGCAAGGACATTTTATATTGGGCCCATTGGGACAGATTTAACTAAAGCTTCCTGAAAAGAGGGGGATAATTATGTTTATATAGCAGGTCGACTGAGGAGGTAAGGTGGATACCCAAATATGGGATGGAGGTGGTCTTCCAACAGAAGGAGAAGCGTTCTTTCAAAAGATCTACCACCTTCGGCGGGGTTGTGACGTTTAAAGCTAGTGTTTTGGCCATGTTGATATGAAGGCCGGAAGCGTTGCCGAATTCTGTAAGGAGATGGAATATGTTGGGGGTGGAGACTAAAGGGGACGTTATGAAGAGAAGAATGTCGTCCGCGAAAAGGGCGCATTTATGGGAAGCTTGGCCACAAGAAACTCCGTGTATATCTGGGTTAGTTCGTAAACCTATTGCCAGTGTCTCAATCGCTAAAGCAAATAGTAGGGGGGATAACGGGCATCCCTGTCTTGTGCCTCTTTCTATGGGAAAAGGGTCTGAGTATTGTCCACATAATTTGATTTTAGCCACCGGTTGGGAATAAAGTGATTTCAAAATGTTGAGGAAGTTAGGCCCAAAACCCCATTTCTCAGTGACCACAAAAAAAAAAGGCCAAGAGACAGTGTCGAAGGCCTTCTGCAAATCTAAAGAGAGCAGAAAGCCCTCTTGGGGAGTCCCACCATCTCAACCTGATCTCATAAGAGAGATGATATTGACCGGCCTCCTCACCTGGTCCGGTCCCTGCCTTCCTGGAATAAAGCCCGCTTGGTCTATATGTACGTAGGACCCTATAAACCGGGCTAGTCTGTTAGATAGTATTTTAGTCATAATTTTAAGGTCTACATTAATCAGCGATATAGGCCTATAATTACTGACTTCGCTGGGGTCCCTTCCAGGTTTTGGGATAATTGAAATGAAGGCCAGGTTGGCATTGGTATCAATGGGATTCCCATTCTTCAAGGAGTTATAGAACCGGACCAGGAAAGGAGAGAGGCCCTCCTAAAAATTTTTATAGTATAAGGGAGAAAAACCATCCGGACCTGGAGCAGAGCCGTTGCGCAAGTCTTTGATCACCTCCTTGACCTCGGTCTCCGTGAAGGAAGTCTCCAGGGCAGACCGATGAGAGGCAGAAAGAGTAGGAAGGGGAATCTTATGAAGGAAATCCTCAAGGCTGTGAGGAGAATCGGAATCCCTCTTGGAGTACAAGTGTTTATAAAACTGAAGGAAGGTATCTAAGATCCTTTTGGGATTTTGAGACAGATGACCTGAAGAAGTCTTAATTTTAGGTGTAGCGTACGAGTATACCTTAGGGGATAATTTGTGAGAGAGGAGGGGGCCAATTTGATCGTATGACATATAATTGCGGCCTTTAGCCCATATGGCCTGCTTTTAAGCTTTCGAAGTGAGGGCCAGGTTTAAAGCTAGTCTGGCAGCCTCAAGAGAGGCCAGAGAGGTAGGAGTGGGATTCCCTTTATGTTGCTAAAAAAGCAGAAGTCTTTCTCTAGTTTTAATAAGTCTGCTAAGCGTTCCCGTTTAAGGTGGGAAGATGGCTGAATGATCTTTCCTCCCAGAACCGCCTTATGGGCTCCCCACAAGGCTTCTGGGGAGATACCATTTACATCATTCAGTAGGAAATATTTACGCAGCTCCTTCTCAAGGAGCGTGCAATGAACCGGGTTCTAGAAGATAGACTCATTCAATCGCCAAGGTTGGGGACCACCAAAAGAAGGGGCTCCTTAAAATTGAAGGAAAACTAGGGAATGGTCAGACCAGGGAACATCATATATATCAGCCCGTTTAGCTAAATGCATAGATATAGTAGGTACAAATATATGGTCAATTCTTGCTAGCGTCCCGTGGGGCGCTGAGAAATGGGTGTAATCCCTCGAGGATGGATTCAGTTCCCTCCAAGTATCTATTAGGCCTAAGGAGTGTAATAGGCGCGCTATGCGAAGGCTTTGCTTGGGGGGTTTCCGAAGCCGAGGTGACCCCTTGGAAGTTTTATCCCTTATATGATCGAACATGATGTTGGAGTCCCCCCCCCCATTATGATTCTCCCTTCAAAATGTGGGGCAAGGGAATTTAACATCGAGGAGAAAAAGGAAGCCTGTATGTGATTGGGGGTGTAGTAAAAGATAAGGTTATAAAGGGACCCAGCGATATGGCCTTTAACTAGAACATATCTCGCGTCGTTATCTTTGATGGTCTGGCTATGAATAAAAGAAACCTTTTTAGAGAACAGAATAGAAACTCCCCTTTTTTTAACTTCCACATTGCCCATGTAAAAGGTAGGTTATTTATGGTGAATATAAGAGGGATTGTAGGTGGTTGGGAAGTGTGTTTCTTGAAGAAAGAGGATATCATATCCTTTGCGGCTATAGAAATCAAAGGCTTTGCATCTTTTACTTGGGGAGTTTAGACCCTGTACATTGTGGGAAGCGATTTTATAGGCCATCTTGGAATGGGATTCTTCAGCCATGGGGGAGAGGAAAGGGCATTGCCTGCAGGGTGTAAGGACCTACCTTTGTAGCTGAGAGCGAGACCCCGAGACCAGCCGGGTCCTCTGGAACCAGGAAAACTGTTTCCTGCAACGGAAATAAGGTTAATAGAGCATAAGTATTGGATGAGAAGAAGAGAGGAAAAGACTGAGAGAAGATGGAGGTAGAAGGGGACGTCGGGGCAACGGTCTCCCGAGGCCCTCACGGGCTGGGCGGAACCAGTCCGGCCCTAGCCCTAGACCCTAGAAAACTAGAGTCCTGTAAGTAGGCAACTCAGATGCGAGTGCCATACCTGAGTCACCCAGAGAAAACAGTCTCTAGGTTACTACAGGAAGAGTGGCATGTTGTCCCGCCCCGGCCAGAGAGACCCTCAAATAAAAATGTGAGGGAACAGAGAGTCCATCCGGCCGCAGTGAGAACTGTATAGAATAGTGGCCTGCAATCAAAAATGAAATACAACAAGGCAGCAATTCTCAATTCAAACTATCCTAAACTCGGAACAGATAAACCCAGCTTACTAGTGGAGCCCTGCTGAACAACAGGTGAAAGGGATACTGAGACCAACCAAGAGGTTCTTCCCCCCCAATAATACATTTAGCCAACGAGTGTGTGTAAAAGTTCTACCAACAGTAAATAATTAACACTAGAGGATCCTCAAGTTCTTGGCTCCGGCAAGATCAAACTCAGCCTTCGGGTAAAGAAAAGCTTCCCTAAGGAGGTCCTAACCATTCTTACAATGCAAGCGAAGAAGGACATTAGGGAACCCCTGAGCCAGGGGTAAAAGCTTCACAAAACGGGGCTAGCAAAAACAAGTCAAGGGCCTTCTCATAACAAGAGAATGAAGGCTAGCAAAGCATCCAAGGTCCACCCTTGAGAATCGAATAAGGGAGAGTTTTCCCAGGTGATCCAGAAGAAGAAATCTTTGTTCAAAAAGTTCCCAGACTAGCCTCAAGGAGGAATGGAATCACGGATCTTCTTTGGTTTCTGCTTTTGCCAGAGAGGAATTAAAGGGGTCCCTGGTGGGGGGCCTTTTGGAAGAGCTCTGGCGAGGGTCAGGCACCGAGGATGGTAGCTCCTGAGAGATAAGGCCTAGGTGAAGTAGTAGTTTCTCCCTGTCCTGAAGGTTGGTGATATGGTATGTCTTGTTTTTATGTTGAAAAGACAAGCGAAACTGAAAGGCCCACCAATATTTTATGGTCTTTTGGGTGAGAACTGTTAGAAGAGATTTAAGGGATCTCCTTCTCTGCATGGTGCTTGGTGAAATATCTGCAAATATTTGAACCGGGTGGCCCTGGATACTGAGGCTCTCAGCATTATGGGATCTTCTCATGATCTCTTCCTTGACCCCATAGTGGTGCGGCTTCACAATGATGTCCCTTGGAAGTCTGTCTTGGCGGGGTGGTTGTAGGTGTCACATACCTGGTGGTAGAGTCTGGCTTATGCGGGGGCAACCTCTCTTGCGGCCCTGGTTTAAGAACCCCTGGTAGTGTAGACAGGGAGCTCTGGAGCACAGGGGGGCACGAGGGCTGGACAATCTTCAGGTGGTAATCGGAAGTCCACAGAAGCTTGTGAGAGTAGTGGTTCAGTCCGGGTCGACAACTGGCAGGCGGTGCGGTACAACGGGATCAGGCAAACGGATGGTCGGGTACAGGCAGGGTCGGTAACGTGCTGGCAACAGAAGTACAGAAGGAGCAGACAAGTGGATGGTCGTAAACAAGCCAGGGTCAGATGCAGGCAGATATCAACAGGTCCAGAGGGCTAGCCGGGGTCACAGGAACAGGAAGTCACTCAGAAGTAGTCACGGGGGGGGGGGGGGTCACAGGTGCAGGAAATGCTGTAGAACGGACAGCACTTGCTACAGGAAATCCACTGTTTAAATAGGGCTGCCCAGCACCGCCTCCTCTGGGAGCATGAGGAAACAACAATCAAATGTAAACACGTCCTCAGCACAATCTTCTCCTAACATTGCCCCCCCCAAGAGGCAGCCTCCGGATGCCCATCCGGGCGCTCTTGTCCGGGTTGTTTCTCCAAAAAGTCTTGACCATCTCCTGGGCATGTAGATTGCTCTCCGGCTCCCATGAATTTTCCTTAAGGCCATAACCTTTCCATTTCACCAGGAACTGCACTCCTCCAGCTCTTCTTCTGCAATCGAGGATGGATTCCAGCTCAAACTCCTCCTCTCCATCAATTACCACCGGTTCGGGCGGAGCCGACCTTCGTCCTGGAAACAGGTCCTTGGTCACTGGCTTTAGAAGGTGAACATGGAACACCGGGTGGATCTTGAGCGAGGACGGCAGGTCGAGTTCGTAGGCCACCTTGTTAATTCTCCTTTTTACTGGGAAAGGTCCTATGAATTTCGGTCCCAGCTTTTTGGACGGACAAGAGAGTCGTAAGTTAGTGGTCGCCAACCAGACCCGATTGCCGGGCTGTAGGTCAAGCTCTCCGCGTCTCTTCCTATCATAGCGTTCCTTATTGAGCTCCTGGGTCTGCGCAATGGTCTCCTGCAGCATCTTGTTGTTGTTTTCCAGGAACTTGGTGATCTCCTGTGTGGCCGGGATGGCGCTTTCTGGGACGGAAACAGGCAGGAATGTGGGATGGTAGCCGAGATTCGCCCAAAACGGAGACTGCTTGGTGGCAGAATGGATGGAATTATTGTAGGCGAACTCGGCTAGTGGTAGCAAGGAGACCCAGTCCTCTTGGGAGTAGGAAGAGTAACATCTGAGGTATTGCTCCAGGGTCTGGTTGGTCCTTTCCGTTTGGCCATTAGACTGCGGGTGATATGCTGAAGAAAAGGCCAACTTGATTCCTAGAATAGAGCACAAGGATCTCCAGACCCGGGATGTGAACTGCACCCCTCTGTCAGATACCACATTTTTCGGGATGCCATGTAAACGGATAATCTCCCGAATGAAGACTTTGGCCGTTTCTGTGGCCAAGGGAGTGCCCCCTCATCGGGATAAAATGTGCCATCTTCATGAGGCGGTCGACCACCACGAAGATGGTTGTGTAGCCTGCAGATGGGGGCAATTCCACAATGAAATCCATTGAGATCTGTGCCCACGGGCGTTCAGGGATAGGCAATGGATTTAATAGACCCCAGGCTCTGGTTCTTTCCACCTTGTTCCTAGCACAGACAGGATAGGCATTGACATAGTTCTTACAGTCCTCTTTCAACTGTGGCTACCAAAAGGTGCGAGCAAGTAACTCTGTAGTCTTTCGATGGCCGAAGTGCCCGGCTAAATGATGGTCATGTGACGTGGGGACCAGCGCCTTCCCTAATCTCAAATGAATGAGTTAACAAATTGACATGTGAACACACTAAATAATGTGCTGGAAATGAAGTGAATATGAACTGTGCGGTTATTGAATATATGAAGAGGGGGCTGCTGTGCTCAGGGAATGCCTGCTAGAAATCTGTTAGAATATATAACAGCGCCCATCCCTCTGAAAGTGAATCACTCTATAAAAATAAATATAATAATAAAGTATATCTGGAGTGTATAATAAAACATAACATTGCAAACAATCAATAAATATATCACATAAAATAAAATAAATGCATGTAATAGCCAATGTCTCGTAGACAATACAAAACTGGGAATTGCTGTGCTCAGGTTAATGACCTGCTCTATAGTCAAAAACAACAAGGAGAACAACAGTCCAAATAGTCCACAAGTCAATGGGCTAATCCTTAATTAAAGTGATGGGTGCTTCAAAGTGCTGTAGATAAAGTGCAAATCCGTGCTCCAACAATCAATAAATGTGCAGTGAAGTGACATACATTGGATGGTGACCCCCTTTTGTGCCCGCACTCACCAGAAGACGTGGACCCACTGCTTTTCAGTCAGTGGGTCAACAAAAGCCAAATTCTGGTGGGGGCTCAGGATCCCGGACGTCAAAAAAGATATCAATGAGATTAATCCTTTCACTGATGCGATGTCTCTCTGCAGAGGAGAGTGCCCTTGGACATCGCATCAGTGAAAGGATTAATCTCATTGATATCTTTTTTGACGTCCGGGATCCTGAGCCCCCACCAGAAATTGGCTTTTGTTGACCCACTGACTGAAAAGCAGTGGGTCCACGTCTTCTGGTGAGTGCGGGCACAAAAGTGGGTCACCATCCAATGTGTGTCACTTCACTGCACATTTATTGATTGTTGGAGCACGGATTTGCACTTTATCTACAGCACTTTGAAGCACCCATCACTTTAATTAAGGATTAGCCCATTGACTTGTGGACTATTTGGACTGTTGTTCTCCTTGTTGTTTTTGACTATAGAGCAGGTCATCAACCTGAGCACAGCAATTCCCAGTTTTGTATTGTCTACGAGACATTGGCTATTACATGCATTTATTTTATTTTATGTGATATATTTATTGATTGTTTGCAATGTTATGTTTTATATACACTCCAGATATACTTTATTATTATATTTATTTTTATAGAGTGATTCACTTTCAGAGGGACGGGCGCTGTTATATATTCTAACAAATGATGGTCATGGCAGAGTTCAAGGGCGGACAGATGAAGCTCTTCTGGCACGAAGACTTGTGTACCCGACCACCATAATCCATCCTTGAGGGTAAGTCCAGGAACTGTGGGCATGGTGGAGCTGGCCAACGTTTGGCTGATCTGGGTCAACAGATCTTCTTGGATTAACAGGAAGTGGTGCGCTGGTAGGATGGTGTCAGGAGGGGGAGCTTCTCCGGTTTCAGAAAACATCCTTGACAGCGCATCTGGCTTGACATTCTTGGATCCGTATGTAATGTGTAGGTTAAATCTTGAAAAGAACAGGGCCCATCGTGCTTGGCGGGGCCTGAGCCACTTGGCAGTTCTAAGATACTCCAAGTTCTTGTGGTCTGTGAAGACCAAGACTGGATGAGTAGCCCCTTCCAAAAGGTACCGCCATTCCTCTAGGGCGGATTTAATGGCAAGAAGCTCCCTGTCACCCACATTGTAGTTTCTCTTGGGGGGAGAGAGCTTCCGTGAGAAGAAAGTGATAGGGTGCAGGGACGCCTTAGGCCCCTGTCTTTGGGATAAGACTGCCCCGACGGCGGTCTCCGAAGCATCCACCACCAAGATATAGGGCTGTGTGGAATCGGGGTGCTTGAGAACAGGTGCCGAGGTGAATAGTCTCTTCAAGGTTTGGAAGGCACCTGGTGCCTCCGGAGTCCAGGCGAAGCGGGTGCCCTGTGGTGGTTAACTGTGTTATCGGGGAGATCACAGCAGAGAAGCCGCGGATGAACTTTCTGTAAAAATTGGCAAAGCCAACGAAGCATTGTACCGCCTTGTCTGCCGGTGGGGGCCAGTCCACGATAGCTGCAACTTTTTGGGAGTCCATTGTTGTGCCAGAAGTAGAAATAAGGAACCCCAAGAAGGCGAGCTTAGTGCGTTCAAAGGCACATTTTTTGGCCTTGGCATACAGGCCATGCTGTCGTAGGTGGCTGAGTACACGCCTGACATGCTTCCGGTGCTCCTCTAGGGAGGGGGAGAAGATCAAGATATCGTCCAGATATACTACCACAAATTGGTCAAGAAAGTCCCTGAAGATATCATTGACCAGGTGCTGGAACGTGGCCGGGGCATTGCAAAGCCCAAAGGGCATGACCAAATACTCAAAGTGACCAAATCGTGTGCGGAATGCCGTCTTCCATTCATCCTCCTCCCATATGCGGATCACATTGTAAGCCCCCCGAACATCCAGCTTGGTAAACACGGCTGCAGAGCCGAGGCGCTGAAACAGTTCCGGAACCAGAGGCAGGGGGTATCTGTTTTTGATTGTGACTTTATTAAGCTCCCGGTAGTCGATACACGGCCGAAGAGTGTGGTCCTTTTTCTCACTGAAAAAGATCCCAGCTTCTGCTGGGGACGTGGAAGGCCTGATGAAACCCTTCTGCAGGTTCTCCTCGATATAGGCTTTGAGAGCCACAAGTTCCACTTCGGAGAGCGGTAAAATCCTGCCGAAAGGGATCTCGGCTCCAGGCAGCAGGTCTATCGGGCAATCGTATGGCCGATGTGGATGTAGGGTGTCTGCTCCCTTCTTGCTGAAGACATCCCAGAAATCTTGGTACGCCTCGGGAACAGCAAGACGAGTCTCCTGGTCTGGGTCAGGTTTGATGGAGAGTACCGCTGGCGGTGCTCTCTGAGCAGATGGGAAGCAATTATTCCGACAGTAAGAGGACCGGAACCGGACTTCACCCCCGTTCCAGTCAATATGAGGACTGTGTGCTCGAAGCCATGGGAGGCCCAGGATCACGGGACTCAACGGGGAGGCGAAGGCATCAAGCACAAGTAACTCAGTGTGGCCTTCGGCTGTCCGGGCCAGCAAGGGAAAGGTTTCCTGAATCATTGCGCCTGATTTGATGGCCGACCCATCGGCCAAGCGGATCGACAATGGGCGTTCCTTGGGTCTAAGAGGGACCCGGTGCTGGGCAGCAAATGACAGGTCTATAAAGCAGCTGCATGCTCCCAAATCCAGGATGGCCGACACTTGAATGTCCTTGTCGGGGAGCTGCAGCAAGATGCGGAGGGTCAGATGAGGCTGGGAACTCGGCAATGACATCACCTCCCCTAGGACTGGAGTGGGTTTCTTGCCAGCCTTGGCGGAGCAGCTATTGATGAGATGCCCCGAGTTGCCACAATAGAGGCACAAGTTACAGTCCATCCGCCGCTGGCGTTCCTCTCGGGATAAGGATGGGTAGAAGGATCTAGCCCGCCTAGACCAAGGGTGGTCTCGTGGAGAGGAGGAGGAGGTTGCTGCTGAGCTGAGACCTGGAGAGGTAGGTGCTTGGGAAGTCATCCAGGCAGGGCGCAGGGACACTGTGGCCCTCTCTGCGCTGCGCTCTTGCAGGCCACGGTCTATCTGGATGGCCAGATCAATTAACGCTTCCAGGGTATGGGGAACCCCGACACGTGCCAGCTCATCCTTGAGTGCTTTGGAGAGTCCCAGCCAGAACTGGTGGCATAGGGCCCCACCATTCCAAGCAGTATCAGCGCTCCAATGCCTGAATTCGGATACATAATCCTCCACAGGGCGGCTACCCTGCTGGAGGGCATGGAGCGTGGCTTCTGCGGTGGTGGCCAGATGTGGATCCTCGTATAGCCGGGCCATAGCCTGGAAGAATCCATCCAAAGTGGAGACCTCGGGAGCCTTTTGCTCCAGTAGCCGATGAGCCCAGGCCTGTGGGTCATTCTGGAGGAGGGAGATTACCAGGCCCACTTTGGTGGTCTCCAGGGAGAACGTGTGGGGCTGGAGAGTGAAATACAAATAGCAGGCACTGCGGAAGGCCCTAAACTTTCTGCGGTCCCCCGTAAACCGCTCAGGCATAGGTGGGCAGAGTCACTATGGTACCGGGAGGTGTGTGCCCCCTGCTGGAGGGATTAGTAGCGGCCAACTCCTGCACTTGATCTTCCAGGCGTGCATATACTTCTTGCAGGTTTTGCACTGCTTGGGTTAGTCCAGCAAGGTGTGTGCATAGCTCCTTCATGGGAGAGGGCCCGGCGCAGACTCTGACATGGCTGTCCGTTTCTGTCACGTACCTGGTGGTAGAGTCTGGCTTATGCGGGGGCAACCTCTCTTGCGGCCCTGGTTTAAGAACCCCTGGTAATGTAGACAGGGAGCTCTGGAGCACAGGGGGGCACGAGGGCTGGACAATCTTCAGGTGGTAATCAGAAGTCCACAGAAGCGTGTGCGAGGCAGGAGAGTAGTGGTTCAGTCCGGGTCAACAACTGGCAGGCGGTGCGGTACAACGGGATCAGGCAAACGGATGGTCGGGTACAGGCAGGGTCGGTAACATGCTGGCAACAGAAGTACAGAGGGAGCAGACAAGTGGATGGTCGTAAACAAGCCGGGGTCAGATACAGGCAGATATCAACAGGTCCAGAGGGCTAGCCGGGGTCACAGGAACAGGAAGTCACTCAGAAGTAGTCACGGGGGGGGGGGACAGGTGCAGGAAACGCTGTAGAACAGACAGCATTTGCTACAGGAAATCTACTGTTTAAATAGGGCTGCCCAGCACCGCCTCCTCTGGGAGCGTGAGGAAACAACAATCAAATGTAAACATGTCCTCAGCACAATCTTCTCCTAACAGTAGGGCTCTATGAGCTCGGTCTAATTCAAGCTTATGGTCCGGGATGTCCGGTATTAGGCTTTGAATGAAAGATGTGACTGCTCCGTTTGTGTCCGTAACTGACTCGGGCAGGCCCCTAATGCGAAAGTTTGATCTCCTGCTCCTATTCTCCAGATCGTCGATTTTCGCTAAAGCAGAGTCCAGTTGGTCCTGTAAAGTTTGGACGCAGGCTGTGTTTTGGTTAGCATGAGCCAATGTGTTATCGACCGCTTGTTCTATAGTGTCTATTCGTACACCTAGACTGTGCAGATCTGCCTTAATGGAGGAGGTTATCTGCGCGGCTGTTTGCCCTAGACCAGAGGCCAGCATCTCCGAGAATTTATGGAGGAGCAGATTAAGTTCAGGCTGATGATGTTGCATCAAAGGAGTAGCTTGTGTATGGTGAAGTAGGCTATTTGGGGTATTAAGTGAAGGAGAGTTCAGCATGGGAGAGCTCAGCACAGCGGAATTTAGCATTTCTTCCATTGTCCTCCCCAGGAGCGATTCAGTAGATGCCGGAGACAAAAGTTGATTTGTTGTTATACTCACGGGTGGTCCGTGATGGGTCTCAGTAGGTTGTTGCAAGGGAGGAGGGTCCATAATAGAATCTTCTGAGGCTGTGGCATCAGCCAGGTCAGATGTGGCTGCCATCTTAGGAGGCTTCGGTGGATGGGCCTCAAAGAGGAGCTGGCGGTTCACATGTTTTTTGGTGTGGTTCCCAGGGATTCAGAGGGACATACAGGGGCTTCCAAGTGAAGGGGCCCATAATTAGCCTGGTGCCACCCGTATGGTTTGTGGAGAGGGGCTCTGTGCTCCAACCGAGCCCCCCCTGGGCACCTTGAGTGAGCTGGTGATCCTTAGGGGTCTCAGAAGTGGCTTGCTCCTAATTTCGGGAAGGGGCACTGTGTACCCCTCCAAGGCTTCTAAAGGGGTTTGGCTCCCTGCACGGGAGTCTCCTTGTAGCGCGAGAGGCAGTAAGTAGGCCTAATCCCCGGCCTAGAGTAGTCCGCTGAGGCCGGGCTCTGGATACCTGGGGAGGCTACTGACCATCGTTAGAGGATACCCTGACAGTGTCCGTTCTTTATGTGAGAAGCTGGGGGGCTCCGCCGACCCCCGGAAGACTGCGGAAGATCAGGCCTCTGAGTGGACACGGCCGCCAGAGGGGGGGAGCGGCGTGTAGGCCCCATCTGCGGCCTCTCGTAGACGGACCGGGCCGGGAGTGGGTTTTGCGGAGTGGAGGGCGAGATCTCGCACTTCTGTGGAATCCCCTTAGCTGCCCTGTCTGGAGGGGCCCCGGAGGACTGGGTACCCCCTCTTCTAAGCTCATTGCTGGAGTCCAAGTGGCCGGGACGAGACGGAGCTCCCATTCTGGATGCCCCGTGCATGCGCACTCAACTCATTGACTTTTTATACACACACACTAATTACAAGCAAACAGATCACAGGTGAGGATGGTTACCTTTAATAGCCATTCAAACCCCTTTGTGTCAACTTGTGTGCATGTTATCAGGCCAAAATCACCAGGGTATGTAAACTTTTGATCGGGGTCATTTGGGTAGTTTCTGTTGTCATTATGGTTTAAAAAGAGTAAACACAGTTGATTGATAATAAATGGCTTCAGCCAAACAGTAACCATGACTGAAAGAAATGTTTTTGTGTAATCATTCATATTCTCTGAAAAATGGCCAAGAAATCATAAATTCTGCCAGGATATGTAAACTTATGAGCACAACTGTAGTTTTTGAAAGATCTAAAAGAGAATGCTCTGAAGAAGCTAGCACTGACTGGCTAACGAAACCCGCCAGCGTGGTGTCATTACGCACATGACACCTCATGGGACCGCAGCCCGCGGGCACTCGCAGATGGTGAGGCTTTTGCAACTCAAACAGAGACACCGATGCTGACAGCGCAGTGATGCAAGGTGATTGGAGTGACATATCGACAGAGCGGGAGTCGGCAATACTACAGAGGTACTGAGATCCCCCCATGTACTCATGTCTGTTTACACGCTAGCACTCCAGCTTTGCTTGGGTTATACCCCTACCTTGTTTTGTATGCAGTGGCCACCTGGTCAGATCTAAAGCAACAATACGCCTCACCTACCTGAGCTATAGCCCTTGTCTCCCCATGATGGAGACACTACCAGGGATGGACTGTACCATTCAACTTTGTTAAACTCTATAGGGCAGCTCAGGAAATATAATCTGCCTGCTTGCACCTGACATACTGCCTCATTGCACACCTTGCTTGGATACAGGAACAATATCTGAAGTTTGCTACTTATGGTCTAGTTTAGCCCTAATTGCTATTACTGCAGCAGTGGATCTGTGCAACTTCATTTTTTGGAACTAATATTTTTTGAGTGTGCTTGGCTGTATGTATGGGTGTATGCGAAGCTGCAGTCCTACTTTTTAGACAGTGTTGTCTTTTTAATAGTGGTTGGTGAAAGGTGAAATTCAGACATTTTTTGTATTTTGTGCAATTTTTTTCTACAAATAAAGCTGTTTTTAAACAACCGCAGTGTCCCGCCTATGTGACCTTCTTTAGTAGGCCCTTTTCTCCTCCCTTTTTTATAAAAGAGAATGTCCAGTCAGATTGTAACCTGTGTGGTGGGCTTTGAAACTGAATCCAATTTAATATGGTAGAACAATATACTGTAGTACAGACCCTCCCAATAAATTCCTGTCTCTCCAGGATACTGCATAGGAAGCCCTCTCCCTTTTTTCCAGTTTCAAAATCGAAATGGAGAAGGCTTCCTGGGATGCGGAATGACTGACAGCCGCCTTTCTTGTTTTCTAGGGAGGGGATGTGGAAGTCAGAGAACAAAGGGCTGAATTCTAGTTTAGTACAATTTTTAACTTGGGCAAAGCCATTGGCTTTGCAAAGTAGGGTTTAGGTTAAGTGCTTTCATTTGTATGGCAGTAAGATATTAGATTTAAACCGTATGCAAATGTGTAACTATGGACAAATACTTGAATGAGGAACTTCCACAACAAAAAGCTTAGAGACAGTGCCGTTCATGCAAATAATAAGGTGGGGTCGTTGCTACAGTTGTTTGGATTCTGAGGTTCTTCCATTCAGTGTATAACTTGCCCTGACTGATAGGAAGGACCTATCATAAATCATAATAACTCATTTATCACAATAACTGGCAGGGGTCTGTAATCCTTGCTGTCTGGGCCCTGATAAAGATCTTTCCCTTTAACATACTTTGCTGTTACCCCCCCCCCCCCCAACAAGACACCTTAAAGGGAGCTTTATCTTAAAGATAAATTCCAGGTATGGCAATTTTTACATAGATACATTGGTCCCACTTGGACCAATGCAAGTATGTATGAATGTGTACCTGTGGGCTCCTCATTGAAGCTGGAAATCACTGTAGTAGGCACCACTATTATAGTATTCCCCACTATAAGGTGATCAGATTTTTAAAATGAAATCTGGGGACATATATATATATTTTTGCTGGCAAATTGTAAACTATTTTATAAGCATATTTTCCTCAAATGATATATGCAGTATGTGTTTATCCAGTTCAATACTGGGCACTTTCACCCCCTTCTTTCCTAGACCAATTTTCAGCTTTCCGTGATCTCGCTCTTTCAATGAGAATTGCGCGGTCATGCTACACTGTACCCAAATGAAGTTTTTATCATTTTGTTCACACAAATAGAGCTTTCTTTTGGTGGTATTTAATCACCACCATTTTTTTTTTATGCAATATAAGCGAAAAAAGAGCGAACATTTTGAAAAAAAACCCCAATATTTTCTACTTTCTGTTTTAAAAGAAATCCAATCAAATCAATTTTTGTCATAAATTTAGGCCAAAATGTATTCTGCTACATGTCTTTGGTAAACATTATCCAGATAAGTGTATAATAATTGGTTTGTGTGATCACGGACAGATGTACGCAGATGATCATGTACAGATGTGCGCAGATGATCATGTACAGATGTGCGCAGATGATCAAAGACATACCTGTATGTGTGCAGATGATCATTGGGACAGATGATTTTACATGGACATATGTGGGACAGGTATTTTTAGTGTATGGGCACACTGTGGGGTGACACTGTTGTGGGGACATTGGGCCAGTGATCAGTGTGTAAAAATCTGTAAAAAACAGCTCATACACACTGATCACTGCCGGCTGCAGCAATCCGCTCTCCCTCTCCTTATTCACAACTTCCGTGTGAGGAGACGGAGAGCTGATCGCCTAGCAACCGGCTCTCTATTTACATCACATGATGGTTGTGATTGAACACAGCCATCATGTGATCAGGAGGGCCAATCACAGAGCCGCCCAGCCGATCTGAGATGCACCGTGTCCGGGTGACAAGAATGCATCGGGAACGCGTGGCTAACTGAACATCCACTCAGAGTACCAACCCGGCCATTTATGTGCAGTGGCCGGGTGGGATGCGGTTAAGGAATGATTCTATGATACAGTATATACGTTATGTCTGGAAATCATTTCATACCAGCCCCATAGCATTATTATACCAGCTCGACCGCACAACATCATTTTCGTTGTTCATAAATGGAAAACCATGCATTTTAACCACTTGCCGCCCGCCCACCGTCAAATGATGGAAGCACGGTGTGGCTCTTCTTCTGGGAAGACGTCATATGACGTGGTCCCAGAACGCACGCTCCCGCGTGAACTGGGGAGGCGTGCAGCGTGGCAATCGCGGCTGCACCGTGTTGCTACGACACTGCGTGACCCTGATCTCTGTAAAGAGCCGTGGCCGTGGCTCTTTAACCATGTGAATGTCTGTGACCAATCACAGCGGGTCACATGTAAACACGGAAATGCCGTTAATCGGCTCTCATCACCTCACACTGACAGAGTGTGTGGCGAGGAGAGCCGATCAGCATCATCTCCTCGAAGAGCACATCTAGGCATGTAGTCAGGGCACTGATCATCAGTGCCCTGATTACAATTAGCGCAACCAGTGCCCAGTATTGAGGTGGTTAAAGCACATTGGGAGAGTGTATTATTATCATCAGTGCCCATCAGCTCAGCTTCATTAGTGCCCATCAATGTAGCTTCACCAGTGCCAATCAATGCAGCCTTACCACCAGTGCCCATCAATGCAGCCTGATCAGTGCCCATCAATGCAGCCTCACCAGTGTCCATCAATATAGCCTGATCAGTGCCCATCAGTGCAGCCTGTTCTGTGCTCAGCAGCTCAGCCTGATCAGTGCCCATTAGCTCAGCCAGATCAGTGCCCATAAATGCAGGCTGTCCCATGCCCATAAATGCAGCCTGTTCCATGCCCATAAATGCAGCCTGTTCTGTGCCCATAAATGCAGCCTGTTCCATGCCCATAAATGCAGCCTGTTCTGTGCCCAGCAGCTCAGCCTGATCAGTGGCCATAAATGCAGCCTGTTCCATGCCCATAAATGCAACCTGTTCTGTGCCCATAAATGCAGCCTGTTCTGTGCCCAGCAGCTCAACCTGATCAGTGCCCATAAATGCAGCCTGTTCCATGCACAGCAGCTCAGCCTGAACAGTTCCTATAAATGCAGCCTGTTCTGTGCCCAGCAGCTCAGCCTGATCAGTGCCCATAAATGCAGCCTGTTCCGTGTCCATAAATGCAGCCTGTTCCGTGCCCAGCAGCTCAGCCTGATTAGTGCCCATAAATGCAGCCTGTTCTGTGTCCATAAATGCAGCCTGTTCTGTGCCCATAAATGCAGCCTGTTCTGTGCCCAGCAGCTCAGCCTGATCAGTGGCCATAAATGCAGCCTGTTCACTCGACGACACGTACCTTGTCCGACGTAAATACCCGTGACTAGTCCAACTCGACGACCCGTGTCTTGTCCGACGTAAATACCCGTGTCTT
>BLSH010319159.1:1295485-1306599 GCA_018402905.1 Glandirana rugosa | reverse complement strand
GGACCAATGTGACAAACGAGTAAAACGTTAGTAGACTTTATTCGTGGGGGTTTAGAAAAAGAAGACATCACCACCGATTGTGACTTAGAGAGTACAGCATTGGGGGCACAGTGTTAGCCACCACTACAGAAGAAAAAGATTTGGGGGTGCTTATTTCAGATGATTGCAAAATGAGCAAACAGTGTAACCAGGCAATGGGAAAAGCAAATAGAATTCTGGGATGTATCAGTAGGGGGATCACCAGCAGGAGGAAGGAGGTTCTGATTCCTCTATATAGATCTTCAGTGAGACCTCACTTAGAATACGGTGTCCAGTTCTGGAAACCTCACTTACAAAAAGATATTGATAAAATAGAACGAGTTCAGAGACGGGTAACAAAAATGGTGAAAGGTCTGGGGGATAAAACATATCAAGAGCGACTTCAGGAACTTAATAAGTACAGTCTGGAGGAAAGAAGGGAGAGGGGAGACATGATTGAAACCTTTAAATACCTCAAGGGGGTGAATAAGGTTCAGGAGGGCAGTATTTTCAATATTAAACCAAAATCAAGAACACGGGGACATGACCTCAAACTAACTGGGGGGAAGTTCAAAACTAATCTTAGAAAGTATTATTTTACTGAAAGGGTGGTTGGTGATTGGAATAAACTACCAACAGAGGTTGTGAGACAGTCAACAGTAAATGGCTTCAAACATGCTTGGGATAAACATAAATCCATAGTCAGACAACAAGGTTAATGTTAAAAAAAATAAATAAAAAAAAATAAAAATAAAAAGGGGCAGACTCGATGGACTACTCAGTCTTTTTCTGCCGTCACTTTTTTATGTTTCTATGTTTCTATGTTTCTAACTTTAGAACATTTTGCTTTTTCTTAATGTTTTCAAAGCATCCTCTGATTGGACAAGGTGGAGAGGTGATGCGGTGATGTAACAATTGTTATCAGAGTATTGAATTTTGCCCTGGAAGCTTCTTGTATGCAGTAGACAACTTTACTGTCATGGAGGAACATGAACAAGAACTAGATATTAACGAGTACACACTGAACATAGATAGAACATCCTGTGATCACATTACAATAGATTTTCCACACACATAACACTACAATACTTCAGTGCCACCTGCTGGTATAGACAGGTATAATGCATATGTATACAGTTCAGTATATACAGTTTATAAAGCTACTATGCTGTTGCTTTTTCAACATCCCTTCTCAACCACATGTCAGTGTTGCCAACCTCCCTTCTGCATCTGACTTTACTTTGAAAGGGTGCCAGAACACTGTAACCCCTTGCAGTTACTCTTGTTGGGCACAGGAGCGGGGCCTGCTGTTGTAAATTAGTTTAACCACTTAAGGCCTGGAGCCCTTTTTTACACTTGTTGTTTAAAATCATTTTTTTTTTTGCTAGAAAATTACTTCGAACCCCTAGAGAATAAAATGGCGATCGTTGCAATACTTTTTGTCACACGGTATTTGCGCAGCAGTCTTTTTTGAGTTAATAAATAAGACAACAGTAAAGTTAGCCCAATTTTTTTGTATACTGTGAAAGAGGATGCTACGCCGAGTAAATAGATACCATACATATTACAGTTGAAAATTGTGCACACTTGCGGAATGGCGACAAACTCCGGTACTTAAAAATCTCCATAGGCGAAGCTTTAAAATTTTTTAGCAGTTACCAGGTTAGAGGTGCAGAGGAGGACTTTTGCTAGAATTATTGCCCACTCTCTGGAAAAGTGGCGATACCTCAGGTGTGGTTTGAACACCGTTTTTATATGCAGGCGTGACTTACGTATGCGTTTTCTTTGCTTTTAAATTTTTTTTATTTATTTTATTTTATTTATTTTTTATAACACTGTTTGTTTAAAAACAAATCTGATCACTTTTATTGCTATCACAAGGAATGTAAACATCCCTTGTGATAGTAATATATGAACGCAAGGTCTCTAACATCCACCAGCTCCATGATGTTGTCATGGAGGAATGGAAGAGGGCTCCAGTGGCAACCTGTGAAGCTCTGGTGAACTCTGTGCCATCTGTACATCTTAAGAGCTTTGTCATCATGGTGCATATTTTCTTTCCTTCTGTCATATTCATCGATTCATTTCCCTTTGACATATTCTAGTGTTAGTTCCTGCTCGGGTCTGGTTTCTAAAGCATTAATAAGAGCAGTATAAAGTAAAACCTTGGTTTGAGAGTGTGTTGCAAGTGTCACGTACCTGGTGGAAGAGTCTGACTTATGAAGTAGGCAACCTCCATTACTACCCTGACCCGGGAGCCCCTGGTAGAGCAGATAGGTGGCTTGGGAGTACAGGATGGCAGGAGGGTCGGACTGGGTCACTGGTGATGGTAGGAAGTCCGTTGGTGCACTCGTGCAACTGAAGCGTGGTCGTACAGGCCGGGTCATGAAACGGGCTGGCGGTGCGGTACAGAAGGAGCGGGCTGATGGATGGTCGGGCCCAGGCAGGGTCGTCAACAGGCAGGCAGCAAAGGTACAAAAGGATCAGGCAGGAGAGTGGTCGTAGACAAGCCGGGGTTCGGTGCAGGCAGAAATCAGCAGGGTCAAGGCAAGCCGGGTCACAGGAACAGATAATCAGATCACAGGTTGCTCGGGAACACACACTAAATGCTGTAGATCAGACAGCACTGGCTGCAGGGCACAGGAAATTTAAGTAACGCTGTTTAGTGCCATTTCCGGCGTGTGCACGCGCATGGGTGCGCACACAGGCACGCGCACGCAAATGCGCCGAAGACCACCAAAAGCACCAATCTTCTCTGACATTGCCCCCCCCCCCCCCGGGGCAGCCTCCGGTTGCCCAGCCGGGCCTTCAGCTCAGGGTGATTCCTCCAAAAGGCCCTGACAAGTTCTTTGGCTTGGATGTGTTCCTCAGGTTCCCAGGAGTTCTCTTCCACTTAATCAAGAACTGTGTCACACCCCCTCTCACTCTGCAGTCGAGGATTGCCTCGTTTTCGGACTCCTCTTCACCATTCACTACAACTGGTTCAGGTGGAGCCGTTCTCCTCCCCGGAAAGTGGTCCTTGGTTATGGGTTTCAACAGCGATACATGAAACACCGGGTGTACCCGAAGGGAAGGAGGGAGGCTCAGCTCATACCCCACCCTGTTAATATTCCTCTTGACTGAAAAGGGGCCGATGAATTTTGATCCCAGATTCTTTGAGGGGCAGGACAATTTTAAGTTCTTAGTGGCTAACCAAACTTGGTCACCCGGTTGCAGGTCCAACTCCCCTCTTCTTCCTTTGTCATAAGCTTGCTTGTTGCATTCCTGCGACTGGGATAATGTCTCCCACAGGAGCTGCTTGTTTTCCACCAGGAAGCCAGCAATGTGTTGTACAGCAGGCACCATACTTTCTGGTACCAGGTCAGGCAAGAAGGAGGGATGGTAGCCGAGATTCGCCCAGAATGGTGACTGATCGGTGGCTGAGTGAACCGCGTTATTATAGGCGAATTCAGCTACCGGCAGCAGGGAGGCCCAGTCGTCCCGAGAGAACGAAGAATAGCACCTGGGGTACTGCTCTAAGGTCTGGTTTGTTCTCTCCGTCTGCCCGTTGGTTTGTGGGTGATAAGCGGAAGAGAACGCTAATTCAATTCCCAACAGAGAGCAGAGGGCTTTCCAGACCCGAGACGTAAACTGCATTCCCCGATCAGATACGATGTTGGCTGGGATTCCATGGAAACGGACAATCTCTCTGATGAAGGTTTCTGCATTTGGGTAGCAGTATGTGTGCCCTTCATGGGGATGAAATGTGCCATCTTAGTGAGACGGTCTACTACCATGAAGATGGTGGAGAATCTTGCAGACGGGGGCAATTTCACTTTAAAGTCCATAGAAACATGCGATCACAGGCATTCAGGGACAGGCAGCGGATTTAGCAGCCCCCAGGCTTTGGTCCTGTCGACCTTGTTGCGAGCACAGGTGGGGCAGGATTTAACATATTCTCTACAGTCCTTGTCAATCAGAGGCCACCAGAAGGAGCGTGCGAGTAGTTCCGCAGTCTTACGACCACCAAAATGTCCAGCTAATTTGTGGTCAGGGCATAGCTCCAGGACTGCCAGACGTTGTTCCTCAGGGACAAAAATCTTTGCACCGTAGCACCACAACCCATCATGCTGGGTTAGCCTGGGGTCCCGTAGGATGGAGGACCTGGCAAGGGACCGACTGATTTGGGAAAGGAGATCCTCTTGATTTAACAGAAAACTCCAGGAAGGGAGGATCTTGTCTGGTGGGGGAGTCTCCCCTATCTTGTGAAACATCCTGGAGAGAGCATCTGGTTTCACGTTTTTCGACCCGGGCCTGCATGTGATGTGGAGCTGGAACCGCGAAAAGAAGAGGGCCCAGCGAGCCTGACGGGGTTTTAGTCTCTTGGCTATGCGCAAATATTCCAGGTTTTTATGATCGGTGAAAACTAAAACCGGATGTGAGGCACCCTCTAGCAGATACCGCCATTCCTGCAGGGTGGATTTAATAGCAAGCAACTCTCTGTCTCCAACATCATAGTTTCTCTCCGGAGGTGTCAACTTCTGGGAGAAGAAGGCAATGGGGTGAAGAGCTGCTTTAGGCCCCTGCCTCTGAGAAAGTACTGCTCCCACCGCCATCTCGGACGCGTCTAATTCCAGAATATAAGGTAGAGTAGGGTCCGGATGTTTTAGGACTGGTGCGGAGGTGAAGAGTTTCTTGAGCAACTGAAATGCCACCTGGGCCTCAGAAGTCCATATGAAGCGTTTGTTCTGTATTGAGCAATCATAGGGTCGATGGGGTGACAGGACATCCGCCCCCTTCCTGCAAAATACGTCCAGGAATTTGTGGTATTCCGTGGGGACGGCCAGGCGGGTTTCCACATCAGGGTCGGAATCTGGACAAGGTACCGTAAGGGCAGGATCCCAAGGTTGCTGGAAGCAGTGGTGGAGGCAGTAGGAGGATGTAAATTGAACGTTGCCAGTGACCCAGTCGATGACTGGGCCGCCTGCCCGAAGCCAAGGGAGCCAGAAGATGACAGGGAAAAAAGGGGACGCAATTGCGTCCAACAGTAGTAGTTCTGAGTGACCATCTGGTGTGCGGTCTAGATAAGGGACAGTCTCGTGAGTAACAGTGCCCAATTTACTGGTGGACCCATCGGCCAGGTGGATGGTCATCTGGTGGGCTTTGGTTTTGAGAGGAATCTGGTGCTGGGCTGCGAAATTCAGATCCACAAAACAGCTGCAAGCCCCAGAGTCTATAATTGCACGGACCGGGATGTCTCCGTCGGGCAGCTGCAGAGTGACGGAGAGCACCAAGTGGGTCTTAGGGCTTGGCAAGGACAGAACCTTTCCCTTGATGGGTTAGGAGCCCTTAACCCGCTTGGCTGGGCAGGATCGAACCATGTGTCCAGAAACTCCTCAGTATAGACACAGATCGTGGGTCACGCGCCTCTGTCTTTCCTCTGGGGTGAGGAGCAGGCGCCGGGGGGGGACCAATCTTTCAGAGCTGCGCTCCTGCAGGTGGCGGTCGATCTGGATGGCCAGATCAATCAGAGCGTCCAAGGTCTGGGGAACATCCACACGCGTTAACTCGTCCTTGAGTGGCTCGGACAGACCCAACCAGAACTGGGAGCAGAGGGCTGCGGAGTTCCATGCAGTGTCGGCGCTGCAGCGCTAAAATTCAGCCACGTAATCCTCCGGCGGCCCTGCTGGAGTGCATGGAGCGCAGCTTCCGCTGTGGCGGCTTGGTGCGGGTCCTCATATAATCGCTCCATGACCAGGAAAAAGCGTGCAAGGTTGGTGGTTTCTGGAGTCTTCTGCTCAAGCAGGCAATGAGCCCAGGCCTGGGGCTCATCCCGGAGGAGGGAGATGACCAGTCCCACTTTGGTGGCTTCTTGGGAGAAGGTGCAGGGTTGGAGAGCGAAATATAATTTGCATGAGTTGCAGAAAGCCCGGAATTTCTTACGGCCCCCCACAAACCATTCAGGTAGAGGTACCATGGGTTCCGTAGGCAGAGTGGTGAGGGTGTGACCAGGAAGCAGGTTGGACCCGGGTGCGGGTTGTGCTCTTGAAGAGCCTTCACCGCCTGAGTAAGGCCAGCCAAGTGTATACATAGTTCATTCGTTGGAGAGAGTCCCTGTGCAGACTCGGACATGGCTGTCTGATACTGTCACATACCTGGTGGAAGAGTCTGATTTATGCAGTAGGCAACCTCCCTTACTACCCTGATTTGGGAGCCCCTGGTAGAGCAGACAGGTGGCTCGGGAGTGCAGGATGGCACGAGGGTCGGACTGGGTCACTGGTGATGGTAGGAAGTACAAAAGGATCAGGCAGGAGAGTGGTCGTAGACAAGCGGTGCAGGCAGAAATCAGCAGGATCAAGGCAAGCCGGGTCACAGGATCAGATAATCAGATCACAGGTTGCTCGGGAACACACACTAAACGCTGTAGATCAGACAGCTCTGGCTGCAGGGCACAGGAAGTTTAATGACGCTGTTTAGCCCCGTTTCCGGCGCGTGCGCTGAACAAGCGAACATACATAGACTTATTGGCTACCCTGAGCCAGTAACTGCCAGTGATTGGCTTGTCACGGTGCTGTGGGTGGGGGCGGGTCCAGATCGGCTGATTCCTGACTCGAGGATGAGGACTCAGAGGTATTGTGCTGTGCTGTCTTCAGGCTACAATACCTGTGTACTGGCTCCCTGTCCCCTGTGTACTGCTTACAATCTTGAACAAAAAAAGCTTGTACTCCTGCGCTCCGGGGGGGATGGCTCCCTTGTTTGTTGGTTCTATATGGATAGTTCTTATGAACATGCACTTAGGTAATGAGCCGCCTTGCTGCCACTGTATGACCGGGGGTGGTCCAGAGTACTATAATGCAAGAGAAAAAAACAACGGTGCACTGGCCTGGCGCATTACCTTTGACACAAGTGTTTATTAAAAAATTAAAAATATATATACTCACAAACAAGCTTGATAGATGTGTACTAGCTCCCTGTCCCCTGTGTACTGCTTACAATACCGGTGTACTGGCTCCCTGTTCCCTGTGTACTGCTTACAATACCTGTGTACTGGCTCCCTGTCCCCTGCGTATTGCTTACAATATCTGTGTACTGGCTCCCTGTCCCCTGTGTTCTGGCTACAATACCTGTGTACTGGCTCCCTGTCCCCTGTGTTCTGGCTACAATACCTGTGTTCTGGCTCCCTGTCCCCTGTGTTCTGGCTACAATACCTGTCTACTGGCTCCCTGTCCCCTGTGTACTGGCTCCCTGTCCCCTGTGTACTGGTTACAATACCTATGTACTGGCTCCGTGTTCCCTGTGTACTGCTTACAATACCTGTGTACTGTCTCCCTGTCTCCTGCGTACTGCTTGGAATACCTGTGTACTGGCTCCCTGTCCCCTGTGTACTGCTTACAATACCTGTGTACTGGCTCCCTGTGTACTGCTTACAATACCTGTGTACTGTCTCCCTGTGTACTGCTTACAATACCTGTGTACTGGCTCCCTGTTTACTGAGTGCAATCACCTGTGTACTGGCTACCTGTGTACTGGCTCCCTGTGTACTTCTAACAATACCTGTGTACTACAAAATATAAAAAAAAAAGCTGCGCTAAAGTATGTATACGTTAAATATAAGTCCGTTTAAAATTGCAATGAGTAATAAGCATCTGGTAAAAAACTTCTGATAGATCACCCGGTGTATTCAAATTCACATGTGTCCACCACCAAGAAATCAGGAGGCTTACCAAATCCACAAAGGGTAATGCGCATAGGGTAACAACTCTCCAGGTCACCGCTCCTTGGGGGTATTAAACCAGATTCAACCAGAAGCTCAGATCTCCTTGTGACTTCTGCCCTTAGGGTGTGTGTATTCAATCACCTCCCCAGATATATATCCACTCTACATTCCCACAGTGCGCTCCTCGTTCCAAAGGATGGATATAACCATGGGGCACCAAAGAGAACAAAAGGCTCCAATAGTGAAGTACTGATGTAGTTTTATTGTGGTGTTCTGGCCAAGATCAAACACCTTGCTTATCTTGCAGTCTGTCTCTTGCTTAGCAATTTGTTTCAGGACAGAAAACCTGTGTACTGCCTCCCTGTGTACTGCTTACAATACCTGTGTACTGGCTCCCTGTGTACTGCCTACAATACCTGTGTACTGGCTACCTGTGTACTGGCTGCAATACCTGTGTACTGGCTATCTGTGTACTGCCTACAATACCTGTGTACTGGCTCCCTGTGTACTGCCTACAATATCTGTGCACTGGCTTCCTGTGTACTGGCTACAATACCTGTGTACTGGCTACCTGTGTACTGGCTGCAATACCTGTGTACTGGCTGCATACTGTGTTACTGGCTGCAATATACCCCACCTATGATGCTGAGCTGTATACTCTTGACACAATATGTGGAATACAGGGGACTGAGTAGGTGGATTCTATAAGGGGTGGGGCTTATGAGAAGTAGGAGGGATCAAAAAGGAGGGGTGGGGCCTGGCGCCCCCCATCCTAAAAATTCACCAGCCGCCACTGGTTATCAGAGTATTGAATTATGCGCTGGAAGCTTCTTGTATGCAGTAGACACCTTTACTGTCATGGAGGAATGTCAGAACATGAACAGGAACTAGATACTAACACACTGAACATAGATAGCACATCCTGTGATCAAATTACAATACATTTTCCATGCACATAACACTATAATACTGCAGTGCCACCTGCTGGTATAGAAAGGTATAATTCATATGTATACAGTTCAGTATATACAGTATATAAAGCTACTATGCTGTTGCTCTTCCAACAACAATTTCCACCTCATCCAATCAGAGAACACTTTGCATTCACTGAGAAACAGGAATTTGTTCTCTTAATGGTGCCCGTGCCAAGTGGGTGACCTCCTGTGTTCAGTAAGCAGCGATGCAGCCGCTTTGCATGGGACCCAGAATCTAGCGCAATTACATTAGTAACAGTGCCTACTACATTAAATTCCAACTTCCAGGTGGTCCCACAGGTATGAGACATGCATTCTTACATTGGTAAATTGCCATAGCCAGAATTCAACTTTAAAGCCAAACTCAGGACCAAAGGTTTTCCAATGTATTTGAGGATGCTGGAAGTCCACGCACATCCCAGGACTTTCAATAAGCAGAGAAGAGCACCAGCTTCCAGGGATGTGAGGAATAACTTGAGCATTCTCCCTAGATAAAACAAGCAATCAACCCGTACAGTGCATGGAGACCCCCTGCAAGACGGGATATCCAGAGTTCAGCTTTGAAGTGTATCTTTAGCCACAACCTTTTAGTTTTGGATAGAGTGCGGAAAGATTAGAGCCCCTGGCAAGTTTTACTGCAGTGGAGGCTCAGTTGTAGAGATGCCTTCACTTCTTATCTGGTAAAAAAGTTGTCCCCAGGACAAGTGAGATGAAGTCTCTAAAAGGGCTTATTCACACAGGTGACCAGAAAAAGCAATAAGTTGAGCTGTGTTTGTACTGCCCCTATAAATACCCACCTAAACAAGGGCATGCACCCGTTCTGGGATGTGCACAGGGTATGCAGTAAAAATTATACAGCATCTTGCAATCGGCAGGTGGTACTGGTGCTGAACCCACCCCATTCAGATTAGCTAGGGTAGCTCTGCAACCCTCTCCACTGAGGCTGTTCAGAATTTTCAGGGTTGAAAAAGGTAGTGAGGCGGTGGCATATCACTTCCTCGTTGCCAGTCAAGCTCCTCTGAAAAGCAATCGAACCACGGATCGCTTTTCAGAGTGGCGACAAGGGCTGCACACTTATGAACGAGCCCCAACAGCAGCACATACAGTATGAAAACAATGTTTTTTTTTGTTTTGTTTTTTTTTTTAACAAAGTGGTTGTAAACCTCAGCCATGGAATATGAGCAAAAATATCCCTCTATAGTGTGTACATGTCTCAATTAAAGAGATATTAAAGTCTCTTTTTCTTTTTCTTTAAAAAAAACAAACATGTTATATTTACCTGCTCTGTCCAGTGGTTTTGCACAGAGCATCCCGGATCCTCCTCTTCTCGGGTCCCTCGTCTGCTCTCTTGGCCCCTCCCTCCTGTCGACTGCCCCCACAACAAGCAGCTTGCTATGGGGGCACCCGAGCTGAGCCACTGCTCCCTGTGTCCATTCAGACACGTCCCCTATTTATCCTGATTGGCTAACTGACTTTGACAGCAGCAGGAGCCAATTTAGATAAAAAAAAACTTCTGCATTTATAATCACTTTAAGAACTCTAACTGTAATTTCTTTCTGCTACTTCATTCCTTTGCTATCAGCAGGGGCGTTGCTAGGTGTGAAAAAGACCAGGGGCTGTAGCCCGAAGTGCAGCGCGTGTGAAAATGTGATGTGGGCGTGGCTTGTGTCTCAGATGAACGAGGGATGGAGGAAAGAAGAAAGAAGGAGATACAGAGGGAAGGGAAGAGAAGAGAAGGAAGGAAAGAAGTCGGGATGCAGGGACAGGTGGCCCAGATTCTACACCACATTGTAATATAAAATGAAATAGTTCAACTCACCATAATGCAGAATCAGTGGGAGCCCCGAGTGTATCACTTGTCACTGTTGCCTGCTACCAGATGCCATCAGGTGTCCCCCAGTGGAGTCCCTCCATCCATCAGGTGTCCCCAGCGGAGTTCCTCCTTACACAGGTGTCCCCAGCGGAGTCCCTCCTTACACTGGTGTCCCCAGCTGAGTCCCTCCTTACATCAGGTGTCTCCAGTGGAGTCCCTCCTTACACAGGTGTCCCCAGCGGAGTCCCTTATTACATCAGGTGCCTCCTTACATCAGGTGCCCCCAGCGGAGTCCCTTCTTACATCAGGTGTCCCCAGCGGAGTCCCTTCTTACATCAGGTGTCCCCAGCGGAGTCCCTTGTTACATCAGGTGCCCCCAGCGGAGTCCCTTCTTACATCAGGTGCCCCCAGCGGAGTCCCTTCTTACATCAGGTTTCCCCAGCGGAGTCCCTTTCCCCTGTGAGGTGCCTCCCCCCGTGGACACTACATTCCCCCTAGTGGACACTACATTCCTCCCCTGTAGACACATTCCTCCCTGAGGCGACCCCCCGTGGACTACATTCTTCCCTGAGGCGACCCCTTTGGACTACATTCTTCCCTGAGGCGACCCCCG
>BLSH010319159.1:1284395-1294486 GCA_018402905.1 Glandirana rugosa | reverse complement strand
CACAGGTGCCCCCCGTCCTTACGTCACAGGTCTCGCTCCCCCCCTCCTTACATCACAGGTCCTGCTCCCCCCTCCTTACATCACAGGTCCCCTCCTAGGCAGAATGCAGCCAGACAGAGCACATCCACCCCCCTCCCGCCACCACGGGAGTCGGCGGCTCTGATAGCCCCCCTCTCAGGTCCGGCACTCAGGGCTCTGTGTTCAGTTGGCCGCGGCTGCTGGAAAGAGGTGGATAAGGGAGGAGGGGGATCCTGGCGGCTGTGTTGTATAGCCCAGATGGCGGCTATCAAAGCTGGGTCAGTGAAATGGAGCGGATCCCCCTCCTCCCTTATCCAGCTCTTTCCAGCAGCCACAGCCAACCGAACACAGAGCCTTGAGTGCTGGACCTGAGGGGGGCTATCAGAGGGATGTGCTCTGTCTGGCTGCATGCTGCCTAGGAGGGGACACTCCACGGCGTGGGGGGGTCACCTGTGATGTAACGGCTGGCGAGAAAGTGCTCCTTAAGGCAGCTATGATCATCACTGGAGCCTGGAGGAGTGATGCGACAACAGACCCCATGCACCAGTGGGTCCTACCGCCCCCGCCCGCTGGGCGGGCAACTTGACACCTCCATTAGGGGCCCCTCGGGAGGCTCGGGCTGAGGGCGTGACATTTGGGGCTCCAGCCCCCATAGCCACCCCTTAGCGACGCCCCTGGCTATCAGTATGAATCATT
This sequence comes from Glandirana rugosa, assembly GCA_018402905.1. Taxonomy (NCBI): domain Eukaryota; kingdom Metazoa; phylum Chordata; class Amphibia; order Anura; family Ranidae; genus Glandirana; species Glandirana rugosa. Next base: position 1,293,772 of record BLSH010319159.1, on the reverse strand, counting down.
AATGACAATTTTTTCCTGGCACCAAGAGAAAAAAAAGGTGAAGGGGAGGAGCAGTTTAACAGCCTCAGCTCCGTTTCTGTGAACTGTGTAGAGGGGGTCTCTTTCTTCCAATCAGCTCTCATGCCTATCCTCACTGAGCTCTGCAGAGAGTAACTTCAGCTCTCCACCCCCTTTTTTGACAGCTCAGACAAGCTTTATAAATTCTGCACTTTGAACAGATGCAGAGAAGAGAAGACTTCAGATAATCAGGTACTACTTATGTAGGAGGATTTGTTTCAAATCGGTGTATCACCTGAGGCCAGTCACTTTACTGGGTATCTGTAGGATTTACAACCACTTTAAAGTAGAACTTTACCCATAACAATTTGATAAAAGATAATGTTCTTTAGTTCGGAACATACAGTGCCTTGAAAGAATATTCATACCCCTTGAAATTTTCCACATTTTGTCAAGTTACAACCAAAAACGTAAATATATTTTATTGGGATTTTATATGATAGACCAACACAAAGTGGCACATAATTGTGAAAGGAAAATGATAAATGGGTTTCAAATTTTTTAAACATACAGTAAATATCTGAAACAGTGGCATGCATTTATATTCAGCCCCCTTTACTCTAATACCCCTAACTAAAATCTAGTGGAACCATTTGCCTCCAGAAATCACCTAATTAGTAAATAGAGTCCACATGTGTCTAATTTAACCTCAATATAAATACAGCTGTTCTGTGAAGCCCTCAGAGGTTTATTAGAGAACCCTAGTGGACAAACAGCATCACGAAGGCCAAGGAACACACCAGACAGGTCAAGGATAAAGTTGAGAGCTTGAGAAAGGAGCGCGCAGTGAGCGCCATCTACTGTGCCAGCTCAGAAACGCATCACAGATTTTTGATGTCACAGGCAGCTCCTGCATCCCAGAGTGTGTTCCAGACCTCGTCTCCACTGCCATCCCAATCCATCTACACACATCCGGCTGGATACATCATATGATAGGGCAGGGACACACCACACTCCACACGGACGCTGCACAGAGCCCCCACAACGTGGCTGTTTATTGCAGTGCTTACTTTTATCATGGAAATGTGAGTGTTATTCATATATGTGTGCTTATTAAATGTTTAACAGTCTGCATTTAGAGGCACCTCTCTCTTGTTTTTTCTTTATAAAGCTGTGGAGAAGTTTAAAGCAGGGTTAGGTTATAAAAAAATATCCCAAGCTTTGAACATCTCACAGAGCACTGTGCAATCCATCATCTGAAAATGGAAAGAGTATGGCACATCTGAAAACCTACCAAGACATGGCTGCCCACCTAAACTGACAGGTCGGGCAAGGACAGCATCAATCAGAGAAGCAGCCAAGAGGCCCACGGTAACTCTGGAGGAGCTGCAGAGATCCACAGCTCAGGTGGGAGAATCTGTCCACAGGACAACTATTAGTCATGCACTCCAAAAATCTGGCCTTTATGGAAAAATGGCAAGAAGAAAGCCATTGTTGAAAGAAAGCCATAAGAAGTCCAGCTTTCAGTTTGCGAGAAGTCATATGGGGGACACAGCAAACATGTGGAAGAAGGTGCTCTGGTCAGATGAGACCAAAATTTTACTTTTTGGCCTAAAAGCAAAACATTACATGTGGTGGAAAATTAACACTGCACATCACCCTGGACACCATCCCCACCATATACAGGGTAATCTTAGAAGAAAACCTGTTAGTCTGCAAAAGACTTGAGATTGGGGTAGAGGTTCACCTTCCAACAGGACAACGGCCCTAAACATACAGCCAGAGCTACAATGGAATGGTTTAAATAAAAGCATATTCATGAGTTAGAATGGCCCAGTCAAAGTCCGGACCTAAACCAATTGGCAATCTGTGGCAAGACTTGAAAATTACTGTTCACAGACACTCTCCATCCAATCTGACAGAGCTTGAGCTATTTTGGAAAGAAGAATGGGCAAAAATGTCACTCTTTAGATGTGCAAAGCTGGTAGAGACATCCCCAAAAGGACTTGCAGCTGTAATTGCAGTGAAAGGTGGTTCTACAAAGTATTGACTCAGGGAGGCTAAATACAAATGCACGCCATGGTACCCCAGATATATCAATCTTATAACAGACGACACCGCTCTGGAGAAATTGGCCGTTCGGCCATTTTATTAATAAATAACAATAACCATGAACTTTTAAAACAAAACCCAAATTCCAGCTTGTACACTAGATTGCAGGTCTTAGGAGGCATCCCGTCACCCAATCCAGATGAGTATTACTTTAATACTTTCTTCCTGTTATTGTTATCCCCAGCCGCGTAATGCCGGCTCTGGGACAACCACACCAGTTGACTATCTTCAGCCGCGCAACACCGGCTCGGGGACAACACGGTTGATTGATAATAAATGGCTTTAGCCAAACACTAACCATGAGTGAAAGAAATGTTTTCTTGTTATCATTCCTATTCTCTGAAAAATTGCCAAGAAATCATAAATTCTGCCAGGGTATGTAAAATTATGAGCACAACTGACGTTAGAGTCAACCAGTTGCTGAGTCACAATAAGACAAGTTACCAGTCAGCTCCATAGCTGGTACCCTATAACGCATCCTATGATGCTTCATAGAATTACCATCTTGCTATTAAGGTAGGGCAATGGGTTTCCAACTTCTTCCCAATACCCAGCAGCATATAGTATTCTTTCCTCTCCCACAGCTCCATTCAGAGCAGATAGACAAAGGAAATTCCCGGTATGTCAAGGTGAGGCAGGCATGTAGCTCTCCCAAATGACACAGGGAACTCCATATCCATTTGTAAGCTATGATCTGGGCAATTTGTAGCTTATATAAGGCCTTTTATTCCAGTCCCAATGGGTATACAGAGTGACGGGCAATAAAAAGTAGGTAAGTATACAGTCAGGTCCATAAATATTGGGATATCGACACAATTCTAATCTTTTTGGCTCTATACACCACCACAATGGATTTGAAATGAAACGAACAAGATGTGCTTTAACTGCAGACTTTCAGCTTTAATTTGAGGGTATTTACATCCAAATCAGGTGAACAGTGTAGGAATTACAACAGTTTGTATATGTACCTCCCAATTTTTAAGGGACCAAAAGTAATGGGACAGATTAACAATCATAAATCAAACTTTCACTTTTTAATACTTGGTTGCAAATCCTTTGCAGTCAATTACAGCCTGAAGTCTGGAAGGCATAGACATCACCAGACGCTGGGTTTCATCCCTGGTGATGCTCTGCCAGGCCTCTACTGCAACTGTCTTCAGTTCTTGCTTGTTCTTGGGGCATTTTCCCTTCAGTTTTGTCTTTAGCAAGTGAAATGCATGCTCAATCGGATTCAGGTCAGGTGATTGGCTTGGCCATTGCATAACATTCCACTTCTTTCCCTTAAAAAACTCTTTGGTTTCTTTCGCAGTATGCTTCGGGTCATTGTCCATCTGCACTGTGAAGCGCCATCCAATGAGTTCTGAAGCATTTGGCTGAATATGAGCAGATAATATTGCCCGAAACACTTCAGAATTCATCCTGCTGCTTTTGTCAGCAGTCACATCATCAATAAATACAAGAGAACCAGTTCCATTGGCAGCCATACATGCCCATGCCATGACACTACCACCACCATGCTTCACTGATGAGGTGGTGTGTTTTGGATCATGAGCAGTTCCTTTCCTTCTCCATACTCTTCTCTTCCCATCACTCTGGTACAAGCTGATCTTGGTCTCATCTGTCCATAGGATGTTGTTCTAGAACTGTGAAAGCTTTTTTATATGTTGTTTGGCAAACTCTAATCTGGCCTTCCTGTTTTTGAGGCTCACCAATGGTTTACATCTTGTGGTGAACCCTCTGTATTCACTCTGGTGAAGTCTTCTCTTGATTGTTGACTTTGACACACATACAGCTACCTCCTGGAGAGTGTTCTTGATCTGGCTAACTGTTGTGAAGGATGTTTTCTTCACCAGGGAAATAATTCTTCGGTCATCCACCACAGTTGTTTTCCGTGGTCTTCCGGGTCTTTTGGTGTTGCTGAGCTCACCGGTGCGTTCTTTCTTTTTAAGGATGCTCCAAACAGTTGATTTGGCCACACCTAATGTTTTTGCTATCTCTCTGATGGGTTTGTTTTGTTTTTTCAGCCTAAGGATGGCTTGCTTCACTGATAGTGACAGCTCTTTGGATCTCATATTGAGAGTTGACAGCAACAGATTCCAAATGCTAATAGCACACTTGAAATGAACTCTGGACCTTTTATCTGCTCCTTCTAAATGGGATAATGAGGGGATAACATATACCTGGCCATGGAACAGCTGAGCAGCCAATTGTCCCATTACTTTTGGTCCCTTAAAAAGTGGGAGGCACATATACAAACTGTTGTAATTCCTACACTGTTCACTTGATTTGGATGTAAGTACCCTCAAATTAAAGCTGAAAGTCTGCAGTTAAAGCACATCTTGTTCGTTTCATTTCAAATCCATTGTGGTGGTGTATAGAGCCAAAAAGATTAGAATTGTGTCGATGTCCCAATATTTATGGACCTGACTGTAGCTTGCTGGGGAAGTTTGCAACAAAATGAACCTGTTGCTTCATCCTCATGGGCAAAGCACAGACTTGCTTTAGAGCCTAACTACATTTTAACACTGGACATCATTCACTAAGAAGGCTGGTGACATATAGTGGCAGAAAATACTGCAGGGGTCATTGCCAGATAAGAGGTACATATTCAGGTGTTTAATTTTTTATTTTAAGGGTGGAGTTGGGCATAAATAATTAGAACATGAAAAAGATGTTAGTGAGCCATTCATTAGTGAATCCAGATGTTAGTCATGGTAATACCATAAGGCAGGGTTTTTTAACCAGTGTTCCATGGAACCCTAGGGTTCCTCCAGAGGTTGCTAAGGGTTCCCTGAGCAATGGGCAATTTCTACCTCTCAGATAAGTTCCCACTGACACCATTGATCCTTTTAGCTGTCTGTAAGGGGGTAATTCTTCCCAATGGCCACAAGCATAAGGAGCATTTTTTCCACTAACCATCACACTGTTTTTTGAGTCGTAGATATAGTATTTCTAGCAGGGGTTCCTTGAGACAATAGTTATTTCAAGGGTTCTTCTATATTGAAAAGGTTGAGAATAGGCTGCCATAAGTTATACAGTGTGACCATTTTTATATCATCGTCCCACGCCAGTAGCATATATTGCATAAAGCTACACTGTTAACACCCAGTTGATCAGAAATTATGAAAGAAAATGGCATGATTTTAGCTTGGAGTACTTGGAGTCATCTCTAATGTCTAAACTCTAAAGTATACGTGTATCTGCAGATGTTGATGTACTTATAACTTTTGCTCATTTTTCAGTGAAAGGGTTAACAAAGACTGGGTAATAATTCCTGTGCATTTACTAGGAATCATCAAGTCCGTATAAGAGCCATGCAAAGCTATGCAAATTATGCAAATGTGAGAGACTCTGTGTATTTGCATTAAAAAAAGATTTTTAAACTGCTGAGCAACATGATCTCCTCCACCTAGCTATAGACATCACAATGTTTGTGATGGCATGCTAAAAGTATTCAGCTGAGCGGTCTGCTAAAGATTTTTGCAGTGCTTGCTATAATATTACAATAAACAACATGGAGGACGCTATACGTGGTCAACAACAGCTGCTTCTTTACCAGTATTTTACTGTATAACATTTCCTTACATAGAGAGATATGCTGTCATGGCATTAACCATTATATATGCTGTGATGTCTTGCCACTTGTCCACCACCTAACTGTAAATGTACGTCATTACTTTGACATTAAATACTGGGGTTATGGCAGCAGCCAGCTGTCATATCCCCTGTATCTTTATTTACAGCAGGCAGCCGGCTTTCATATAAAAGTGGTTCCAGCGGCGGTTTCCCCATGGGATCACTTTTATAGGCCCCAGGAGAGATGATCCCTGCCTTTTCCCCATGATTTATTAACCCAGGAACCGATCCGGTGCAGCCGTTGGCTAGGCAGGAAGCCGAGGGAGAGCAAGATAGCCCCACTCGGCTCTATGGCTTTGGCGGACCGGAGCGACGTCTGACGTCACTTCTTTTTTTTTGTGCTTTTAAAGGTAAATGATAGATATGGGTTATTTTTAACCTATCATGCTTATTTCTATTACAATGGATGTTTACATTAATTAATAGGAATAAAGGTGATTAAAGAAAAAAAATAATAAAGGGACAGTGTAAAAATAAAAAGTAAAATAAATTTGAAAAAAATTTTAAAGCATCCCATCCCTGCAAGCTCACACGCAGAAGCGAACACATACGTAAGTGGCACCCACATATGTAAACGGTGTTCAAACCACACATGTGAAGTATCGCCGCAATTGTTAGAGCGAGAGCAATAATTCTAATGTACTTAAAAATGGAGATTTTTAAGTACCGTAGTTTGTCGCCATTCCACAAGCGTGCGCTATTTCAAAGCATGACATGTTGGATATCTATTTACTCGGCGTAACCTCATCTTTCACATTATACAAAATTGGGCTAACGTTACTGTTTTTTTTTTTAATTCATTAAAGTATCATTTTTCCCAAAAAATTGTTTTTGAAAGCCTGCTGCGCAAATACAGCTTAGCATAAAATTCTAAGTAATTCTAAAGGGGTTCTAAGTAATTTTCTAGCAAAAAATACTGCTTTTACTTGTAAACAACAAACATCAGAAAAAGGCCTGGTCCTCAAGAGGTTAAAAAAAAGCCTGTAATCTGTTTAAGCTTTTAGAAGTAATAGTCTTACCCCTGAGCAGGCAAAACAAAATGCCTACTATTACGTTTATGAACCTGAAAAGTCTCTTCTGTGCCCCTCTGATTTTCACTGATCAGCCATAACATTATGACTATCCACCTAATATTGAGTAGGTCCTATTTGCAGCCAAAACAGCCCTAAACCATCAAGACATGAACTCCAAATTAACATCCACATGAATGGCAGGACCCAAGGTTTTCCATTGGGACATTGCCCAAAGTATGACACTGCTTGCCTTCTTCCCATAGTGCATCCTGGTGCCATCTCTTCCCAGGTAATCAACGCACAAGCACCCAGCCATCCACAAGATGTAAAAGAAAATGTAATTAATCAGACCAGGCCACCTTATTCCATTGCTCCATGGTCCTGTTCTGATCCTTGCATACCTATTGTAGGCACTTGTGGCTGGGGACATGGGTCAGCATGGGCACCCTGACCGGTCTATGGCTGTGTGTTCTGACACCTTCCTATCAGAATAGGCATTAACCTTTTCAGCAATTTTAGCTATAGTAGCTCTTTTATTGAATCGGACTTCATAGGCCAGCCTTTGCTCCCCACCTGCATCAATGAGCCTTGGCCGCCCATGACCCTGTTGCTGATTCGTTAGTTTTCCTTCCTTGGACCACTTTTGGTAGTTGCTGACTCTTGGAGACTGGGAGCATCCTACAAGACCTGCAGCTTTGGAGATGACTGTAAAGCTGTCAACAGGTGGGAAGAAGGAGTCCAAATGAAGGTAACCCTCGCGACCAAATTTTTCTAATTGCTTCATTTTTGGGGGTAATCCAAAAGAATGGGGACCTCATGTGGACAACCTTGGCTCATACAATCATTGGATTAGTAGTAAGCATACATAGAGGAGTGTTTTCTTCCACCAGAGTCCATTGTCTTTTCCATGGTTTGACAGGACATACGTTAGCCTTCTTGAATCCATTCCTTCCATGATGTCACAATTGTTGGCTGTATAATTTTGTTGTTTTTTTTTAATAACCTATGTATCCATAACAGTGCTTTATTATGTTTGCCTTCCTGATGAAGTGAGTTGTTGACCTATGAAACGTGCCGAAGCCACAGCAAGCAATTCATCACCTAATTGTGATATGGATGATGGGGAGAGCATTATGTGTTATAGGATACAGTTATATTTGCAAGAGGTTATTATACTGTATGTACTGTATCACGTAAGACCTTTTTAAAGTAACACAATTATTTTAACATAAACTTTTATATTTTATCTTACTTTTACTGTGGTACTGGTATTTTGTAGTTAGGTTTTTCATGTGCAGCTTTGGAGATGCTCTTGGCTTTTGTCAATTACATTAGAAGAAAGTATTTGCTGAACCCGAGGGGTTCAAGGACTCTGAAGGTGCTTCCTCCAAGGAAGCGAGGAGAGATAGATGTAACGTCTCTATTCAAAACTCACAGAGTTGCTAAAGTGGCTTAGGAATCATCGATAATATTGATATTAGTACCTGGTAGGAAATCAATATATTCAGCTAGAGAGCATACAAAATTAAGTATGGTAATATATACTATAGATTCCCTACCAGGTACTAATATTGATATTTTTCTAAAAATCAATTAAGAGAGGAATAATATAATCAAACCCTTTTTTGTTTATTTTTTTCCACATATCTTGTTTGTTTTAGGCTTTTGGCCATCCCACTTTGCAGATTTGTAGCCATACGGACACCAGAGGCACTTGACTTGTTACAGGTGGGCCAATCCGAACCATTTCTTGAGCCCTAATCTCCGATCCTTCTCTGTGGACATGTCTCCTGAGTCACTTTAGCAACTCGGTGAGCTTTGAGTTGAGACGTTACAGTTATCTTTCCTCGCTCCCTTGGAGGAGCTAATTGTGTCTTTTTTTTTTCTCCGGCTGCTGAGTGTGCTGTATTGGAGAGGCCCTTATTCCCTGAGGAATTATCCAATATGGCCACCGAAGACTCAGCGTCCTATACGCTGCGTCACTTCCGCCGCATGGATACCTCGAGCATGTGCCGAGGCATCCACGTGTGTCTGTGTCGGAAGGCGGAAGTAGGATATAAATGGCATTGCATGCCACTATTATCTGTTGGAGGCACAGCGGGAGAGAGACGGGTACCGTTCTCTGCTCCCCCTCTAGTACCCAAACTGGACTTACCACTCATCACTGGTAAATATCCTTTACTCTTACTATAATATAATATCCTATGCACATTAACCGTTTACATCAGGACTCTATGGACATAGGAGCTTCTCTCGTAATGGGCAGCCTCCTTCCCCATTGAATCATATACCTATATTAACTTTCTTTTAATGCTCTCTTCGAGGATACAGGTATCTCAGGACTACATTTGCCAATTACACGTATCCTATAATATAATATCATTCTCATTTCCTATAAATGGTCACTACTCACCATTCAGGTCAAACCCATGATCTCCCCCTCGTCTCTTGCCATGGGCAGAGAGAGGGCGACACGGAGGTTGTCTATTATCACCGTACGTTACGGTAAATATAGGATGAAGGCGGAAGGCTGTGTCTGTGTGCACCTACGGAGCCGTGTACGAGCTCCATAGGTACGCCGCCTTCACTGCGTCGCATATCCTGCGACTCAGAAGCCAC
>BLSH010319159.1:1268251-1280550 GCA_018402905.1 Glandirana rugosa | reverse complement strand
TTAAAATGAATCAGGCATGGATCCCACAAGACTTGTCTGTACCTTGTGCAGAATAAACATTTAGACTGGACTCACACAGCCATTCATATACTTCTTTTTTTGAATAGGCCTCAATACAAAAAAAAAAACCATGTTGGCTACCTCCTCCTACTCCTCTACCACCGCCACTTCCACCTACACTGCCACGGTCACGGCCTAGTCAACCTCTAGGCTCCTACTCCACATCCACCCCCCTTCCCATTTTTTTACTTGATTTTAATTTATTTTCCCTATCCCCATTTATTTGTAGGGCACTTGCCCTAGTTTGAAGATGATTTTAGAACAGTTATATGGCTTCTACCGTTAATTAATACTTTTCAGACACAGTTTGAAGATGATCCACATTCACCTCCATTTTTGCTTTTTTTATGTTTTTATTTTTTTAAAAATATTTAAAGTTATTTCCCTGTCCCCATGTACCCTTACCCCCATTTTCCTTCCTTTTGCAGACCTCTAGGACTTGCCAGGACTTTGTTACAGCCATTTTTGTGCCTAAAAGTTCGGGTCCCCATTGATATCAATGGGGTTCGTTGTCCGTGCGATCGTTCGGGTTCCGTCCGGACCCAGACTTTGTCCCGAAGTTCGGACGGACCAGCAGAACCCGAACTTCCAGAGGTTCGCTCAACTCTATGGGGCACATATACAGCACTGATGGGCGGCACTGACAAGCAACACTTACGGGCACTGATACGTGGCACTAATATGCGGCACTGATGGACACTCATAGGCGGCACTGATAAGTGGCACTGGGCACTGATGGGCACTGACAGGTGGCACTTTTAGGTGGCACAGGTGGGCACTTTTAGGTGGCACAGGTGGGCACTGATAGGTGACACAGGTGGGCACTGATAGGTGACACGGGTGGGCACAGGTGGGCACAGGTACAACAAGCACTGTTAGGGATGGCACTGGCAGGCATCATACATGGGCACAGTGCCATCCCTACAGTGCACAATAATGCCCTTACCTGGTGGTCTAGTGGGGGCTCCCTGGTGGTCCTGGGCGGCCTCTGCGGTCCTTGCCTGGTGGTCCTGGGCGGCCTCTGTTTGATGTCCGGGGGGGAGGGCTCCCTGGGGGTCCTGATCCGGCTCCCTGGTGGTCCAGTGGGGTGATCCTGAGGGTGGCTGCGCTGATAAATGTTCAGCGTAGCCCCCCCCCCCTGTCAGGAGAGCAGCCGATCGGCTCTCCGCTGCTCAGGTCTGCAGACCTGAGCAGAGGAAAAGCCGATCAACGGCTCTTCCTATTTACATTGTGATCAGCTGTGATTGGTCATGGCTGATCACATGGTAAAAGGCTTCGGATCGAAGCCTTTTACCTCGGTCGGTAATGCGGTGGGTCAGCCTGACCCACGGCACCACCGATCGCCGCGATGCGCGCCCCCAGGGGCGGGCGATCGCGGATTATCCTGAGGATGTCAATAGACGTCCAGTCAGGATAATGAACCCCCCGCCCGGACGTCAATTGTCTATACGCTGGGCGGGAAGTGGTTAAGTACCGTAGTTTGTCGCCATTCCACAAGCGTGCGCAATTTCAAAGCATGACATATTGGATATCTATTTACTTGGCGTAACCTCATCTTTCACATTATACAAAAATTGGGCTAACGTTACTGCTTTTTTTTTTTTAATTCATTACAGTATATTTTTTCCCAAAAAATTGTGTTTGAAAGCCTGCTGCACAAAAACAGTTTGGCATAAAATTCTAAGTAATTCTAAAGGGGTTCTAAGTAATTTTCTAGCAAAAAATACTGCTTTTACTTGTAAACAACAAACATCAGAAAAAGGCCTGGTCTTAAAGAGGTTAAAAAAAGCCTGTAATCTGTTTAAGCTTTTAGAAGTAATAGTCTTACCCCTGAGCAGGCAAAACAAAAATGCCTACTATTACGTTTATGAACCTGAAAAGTCTCTTCTGTGCCCCTCTGATTTTCACTGATCAGCCATAACATTATGACTATCCACCTAATATTGAGTAGGTCCCACTTGCAGCCAAAACAGCCCTAACCCATCGAGACATGAACTCCAAATTAACATCCACGTGAATGGCAGGACCCAAGGTTTTCCATTGGGACATTGCCCAAAGTATGACACTGCTTGCCTTCTTCCCATAGTGCATCCTGGTGCCATCTCTTCCCAGGTAATCAACGCACAAGCATCCAGCCATCCACAAGATGTAAAAGAAAATGTAATTAATCATACCAGGCCACCTTATTCCATTGCTCCATGGTCCTGTTCTGATCCTTGCATACCTATTGTAGGCACTTGTGGCTGGGGACATGGGTCAGCATGAGCACCCTGACTGGTCTTGGCTGTGTGTTCTAACACCTTCCTATCAGAATAGGCATTAACCTTTTCAGCAATTTTAGCTATAGTAGCTCTTTTATTGAATCTGACTTCATAGGCCAGCCTTTGCTCCCCACCTGCATCAATGAGCCTTGGCCGCCCATGACCTTGTTGCTGATTCATTAGTTTTCCTTCCTTGGACCACTTTTGGTAGTTGCTGACTCTTGGAGACTGGGAGCATCCTACAAGACCTGCAGCTTTGGAGATGACTGTAAAGGTGGGAAGAAGGAGTCCAAATGAAGGTAACCCTCGCGACCAAATTTTTCTAATTGCTTCATTTTTGGGGGTAATCCAAAAGATTGGGGACCTCATGTGGACAACATTGGCTCATACAATCATTGGATTAGTAGTAAGCATACATAGTGTTTTCTTCCACCAGAGTCCATTGTCTTTTCCATGGTTTGACAGGACATACGTTAGCCTTCTTGAATCCATTCCTTCCATGATGTCAAATGTATAATGAAGGGGAGTGGTGATACATATAGACAAAATTAACTGCCAAGTCCAAATGAGTACAAGCAACTGGAAAATGGGAGGGAATTTCCAATGTGAATAATCCCCATGGACTTTAAAGGCAGATGTAGTAATCAGGGTAGTTACTAAAAGAAAGGAAAATAGAATATACAATTGTATATTTTTATTATTAATGCAAAAATGGATAAAAGGCAGAGTGAACGAAAAAATGGATACATGTTCGTCACTTTACAGGGGTATAGACAGAATACAAAATGTCATAAATGTAATAAACAAATTACACATATAAAAATAAAATACAGGGTACCACAAAACATCAGCATAGAAAGGGTTGGACTCGATGCATTTGGGATTTGCACACTCAGATGACCACTGTTAGCAGCAGGGTCCAGGGGCAATATCACAAACGTCCCAACATGTTTCGGTTAATCCTTCTTCAGGGGATAATGAGCATCAAGTACAACAAAAGTGTGCTGTCTGTAGAAAATTAAATCATACATGACATGAGTATACATTATATAAACGTATTGTAGAGACAAACTGAGAATAAACTAAGTAAAGTAGGTAAATAAGCATTCACCATAAAGGGTGAAAATGGCACTTACATATATGCTGGAGGCACCCAACAAACCAAAAAAGAGGGGATATCAGCCCGAGAGGATCTGGGGGTGTGATCCAGACAACCGGCAGGAGTGCATAGATCCCGGGAAAGGGAGCATAGAATGTTGTGCGACCACAAGGGGCCCAAGGTGGCTGTGCCGGCCCAACCACACTGAGTGTGTGGATTACACTGAATAAGAAAAACATATACATATGTATAAACGTATGAGGTGTATGACACTAGTGAAAAATTCAAAGGTGTATAAAAAGGGTAAACTGCCTTGCTTTTAGTAACTACCCTGATTACTACATCTGCCTTTAAAGTCCAGGGGGATTATTCACATTGAGAATTCCCTCCCATTTTCCAGTTGCTTGTCCTTCCATGATGTCACAATTGTTGGCTGTATAATTTTGTTGTTTTTTTGAATAACCTATGTATCCATAACAGCGCTTTATTATGTTTGCCTTCCTGATGAAGTGGGTTGTTGACCTATGAAACGTGCCTAAGCCACAGCAAGCAACTCATCACCTAATTGTGATATGATTGATGGGGAGAGCATTATGTGTTATAGGATACAGTTATATTTGTAAGAGGTTATTATACTGTATGTACTGTATCACGTAAGACCTTTTTAAAATAACACAATTATTTTAACATAAACTTTTATATTTTATCTTACTTTTGCTGTGGTACTGGTATTTTGTAGTTAGGTTTTTCATGTGCAGCTTTGGAGATGCTCTTGGCTTTTGTCAATTACATTAGAAGAAAGTATTTGCTCAACCCGAGGGGTTCAAGGACTCTGAAGGTGCTTCCTCCAAGGAAGCGAGGAGAGATAGATGTAACATCTCAAATCAAAACTCACAGAGTTGCTAAAGTGGCTTAGGAATCATTGATAATATTAATATTAGTAGCTGGTAGGAAATCAATATATTCAGCTAGAGAGCATACAAAATTAAGTATGGTAATATATACTATAGATTTCCTACCAGGTACTAATATTGATATTTTTCGAAAAATCAATTAAGAGAGGAATAATATAATCAAACCCTTTTTTGTTTATTTTTTTCCACATATCTTGTTTGTCTTAGGCTTTGTAGCCATACGGACACCAGAGGCACTTGACTTGTTACAGGTGGGCCGTATGTGCTGTATTGGAGAGGCCCTTATTCCCTGAGGAATTATCCAATATGGCCACCGAAGACTCAGCGTCCTATACGCTGCGTCACTTCCGCCGCATGGATACCTCGAGCATGCGCCTAGGGATCCACGTGTGTCTGCGTCGGAAGGCGGAAGTAGGATATAAACATATATAGTGCACAATATCTATATGGCTCTAACAAGCCACCACCCTGCAGTGCAATAGCGCTAATATAAGTCCATCAAAAGTTCCCACACAAAGACAAAAAGTAGGATATAAATGGCATTGCATGCCACTATTATCTGTCGGAGGGAGACGGGTACCGGTCTCTGCTCCCCCTCTAGTACCCAAACTGGACTTACCACTCATCACTGGTAAATAGCCTTTACTCTTACTATAATATAATATCCTATGCACATTAACCGTTTACATCAGGACTCTATGGACATAGGAGCTTCTCTCGTAATGGGCAGCCTCCTTCCCCATTGAATCATATACCTATATTAACTTTCTTTAACCCTTAGTAATGTGGTTCTTCTATACATTCATTGCTCCTCCAGGTCTGGTCCCAAATGGTGGCCGTAGTTGCTGAATATAACCATCCTACAGACCCCCCCATTTCAGTGCCTAATCAATTGGCTTGTCTCAATGGTGAGAATTTTTCCATCATCACCTCAAGATTGTGTATCAACTTTTCCTGATACAGTTTCTTTGGAGGGACCCCGGAATGCAACACTTTGGTCTTTTTCTCCCTGGGTTATTTCCTTTGGGGAGAATATCTGAATTGGCCTTATATTATAGACTTCTGAATATATAAGGTAATGTTTCCTTCAATTTCTGTGTCCCTCAATACCTGCATCAAAAATATATTCAAATCTATATATTGTACCACATACAAAAACTATATGTACCACTTTGTAGGTACCCTGAATCCTTTCTTCTATGGCTCGCTAGCTGCTGTGGCCTGGTCCAAGCCTCTATCATCTACTGTTTTTCCATAACTCTCGTATGATACATCTTTTTGAAAAGACTGGTAGGTGTTCATCGGTTTTTCAGCTTCTGAGCAACAAAACTTTTTTATAAAGCTACACAGACTTGTTTTCTTATGTGCTTCCTTTCCATATAGCATTATATATTAATACATGCTTTCTTTCTATGAATTATTGCATTTGATTGAATATGGTTAAATGTGTTGTGCATCTTGAAAATGTGCTTACATATTGTATTTTCTCTATTCATAGTATTTACTCTACACAGCTCCAATAAGCCTCCTGAAGAAGTTCTATTTTAGGGTGAAACATGTTGAGCATGGGTAGCTGGTGATATGTATGATACATCTTTTTCAAATGAAGATAATGTATTTGTTTTATCTATGTTTTTAACTTTGTACCAATACAAATATATGGAATTTTATCAACAAAACATTTTGGTTCGCTTACTGTGACACCTTCAAAGTCCTTTTTTAAAGTACAATAGAATGGCACTGCCAAAGCTTTGTCATGAAGCCAGAGAAAGTGAGGCCATAATATCGCTGTATCTGTATAGCTAAGCCTCTTCCTCCTCCAAGCTTGGAACGCATACGTCACTTCCTGTCACTTCCTGTCGTGGGGTCCAAGGCATGACCCCACGTCAGGAAGTGACAGGAAGTGACGTATGCGTTCCAAGCTTGGAGGAGGAAGAGGTGTATGCATGCCGCGCCATCCACCTAGGCTTGGTGAGACGCTTTGTATCTAACAAGGAAATGTTTGCTGTGTTGTGCTGATCTATTATTTGCCGTTTGTAAGTTTGGTTTTAACCAAGGGGAATAATAAATGCTGTTAAATTAAGTCACACTATGTAAGGTTTCTTTTTTATGGGGATCTGTCTGCTGTTTTGCGAGTTATACCAGTGGAGATTCCATCGATATAGAGCAGTTCCTATGGTATATTGGAGTCCCTGCATATGATCGTTCAGTGGTGAATCTGTCAGAGATAAGAGCTGATAACCTTCTGGCATCTGGTAAGCAGATCTGGGTTTATGAGCACGCTGCACGGTGTGGATTCCTTCTCTTCTTTTAGGAAGATATCTCACTTGGTGGTCGGTGGACATCCCCTAAAGAACTTGCACTTATTCCTATATGGATGTGGCTCATTATCTGCACACCCCTCTATTATATGGACTATAGGACTTTCTAAGCGCTATCATACACTTTTCCATTGGCTAAATCTTTGTGGCTCCGTTTATTTTCTCATTGTTGATTTGGCCACTGCATTGTGATATGTACTGACATGCAGATATATTATCACCTAGGAAGATGTTCCAGCTTGATGGAAAATAATCTGGAAGTAAACCTGATCCTTTAATTATCTATAGCAAGGATATGCACTTAGCGGACCTCCAGCTGTTGCAAAACTACAAGTCCCATCATGCCTCTGCCTCTGGGTGTCATGCTTCTGGCTGTCAAGAGTCTTGCTATGCCTCATGGGACTTGTAGTTCTGCAACATCTGGAAGTCCGCTAATTGCATATCCCTGATCTATAGAGTAAGGGAGAGTTTGTGTGCTCTGCTGTCACTATGGGGTTAATTTACTTAAACCGTACAGTGCCAAATCTGGTGCAGCTCTGCATGATAGCCAATCAGCTTTTAACTTCAGCTTGTTCAATTAGGCTTTGACAAAAAAAAAAATGGAATCTGATTTCTATGCAGAGCTGCACCAGCTTTTGTACGCTCCAGTTTTAGTAAATGAACCCGGTCTATATGCTCATATGTTTCAACGGAGGGCAGGCAGATTTCTCTCTATCCACCATTTCTGCAGAGAAATCTACATGCTATGCCACCATTTTTATAAAAGGACAAGCAAGTGTGCTGGCAGTGCTGGAGTTTCTTATTAGAAAGCCCAATGTGCTTTTCAATCTGAGTACCATGGACATAGGTGTGCGCAGCCTATTGCATTAGGGTGTGCACCACAAAAGCGCAATCAAACATGAGTGTGTGTGTGTGTGTGTGTGTGTGTGTGTGTGTGTGTGTGTATGTCAGAAGGGCAGAGGATGGTGTCAGTAGGGCTGAGATTGTGTCAGCAGTTTATTTTTATTTATTTTATTTTTTTTAACAATTTTTGTTTTTTTTATTGTTTTTTTTACAATATTGTATTTTATTTTTTTCCTTACAATTCTTTTAGGAGCCCTGCTGGGGGGCTGTGGTGAAATATCAGGGGTCTAAACAGACTCACTTTTGAGAGAGAGAAAGAGACTGAGGACAGAGATTCCCCAGTCCCTTTCTCTACAGCCGGGCAGCAGGGGGAATCTGCACAGTACAGGGTGATTAGGGTGTGCCCAGACACACCTACCACCCTATGTGCGCACACCTATGGCCATGGATGTTATTATTATTAATATTACGTGCAGTCAAGTTCTAGTGAGCACATGGATAGTTCTTCTTCAGAACAACCGGTCTTCTGTTTGGGTCTTAGGCCTTTGTACATATTTCTGTGACTTTATGCATCCACGTTATCACTGGTAATCCTCTTCTTTTCCCGTTCAACTCCAAACAGAATTGTATTTTGCAGTGCTTCGGTTATTCATATATGCCAACAAATTAAACCGGTTCAGCCTAGTCACCAGGGCCTCTAGTGAAAGGTTGGGCTTGATTTGTGGAAGGAACCATTTATTTGCTTATCTTGCTGTCCAGTGTATTAGTGGAATTCTTTGCCAACACCAAAGTTCAGAGGAAAAGATACTTTTCCTCTCTTGCTTCTTCATTGTCCAGCTTTTACATCCATAGAGAGTGGTATTTTTTTTTTATTAAACCAGCGGGCTGAACAAAAAAAAACCTGACAAATGGCTGTACTAACACAAGCAATGTTATGACAGCGATCTCCCCTGCTGTGCTTTTGTGTTCTGACAGGGGACTGCCTCCCTCACCAGGACACACTGATCAGCGCTGGCAGCCTTTTGGATGTTGGTTTTGCAGCATACCCCTTTGACAGAAGCCGGTCTGTTTCTCACCCCAATCCACTCCGGCATGCCTCTTCCAGTATCCCAGGGTGTGTCGCTCACCGACTCCTGACACTTGTAGATCCTCAAGGAAGATCACTCTCCGATAATTATTATTATTATTATACAGGATTTATATAGCGCCAACAATTTACGCAGCGCTTTACAACTTGAGGTAGACAGTACAAATACAATACACTTAATACAGTAGGAATTAGAGGTTAGAGCTTACAATCTAAAAGGGAAGGTCAAGAGATACAAGAGGTAATAACTGTGGGGGATGTGCTAATAGAGAAGATTAAAGTACAGTTGTTAGGTGGGAGCCAGATAGGCTTCTCTGAAGAGATAGGTTTTCAGGGATAGTCTGAAGGTGGACAAACTAGGAGAAAGTCGGACAGATTGGGGTAGAGCATTCCAGAGGATGGGAGAGGCTCTGGAGAAGTCCTGGAGGCGAGCATGGGATGAGGTGACAAGGGAGCTAGAGAGCAGGAGGTCTTGGGAGGAGCGAAGAGATCGATTTGGTTGGTATTTTGAGACCAGGTTAGTGATGTAGCTGGGGGCCAGGTTGTGAATTGATTTATAAGTTATTGTTAGGATCTTGAATTTAAGACGTTGGTTGAGTGGCAGCCAATGTAGGGATTGACATAGGGGTGTAGCAGATGCCGAGCGGTTTTTAAGGTGGATGAGCCTGGCGGCAGCGTTCATAATGGACTGAAGTGGGGATAGACTATTTAGAGGTAAGCCAGTGAGGAGGGAGTTGCAGTAGTCGAGGCGAGAAATGACCAGGGAGTGGATTAGTAGCTTTATGGCGTCATCGGTTAAGAAGGGGCGTATCTTGGAGATGTTGCGGAGGTTGAGGCGGCAAACTTTGGATAGTGATTGTATGTGGGGCTGAAAGGTTAATTGGGAATCTAGGATTACACCTAGGACCTTGGCGTGGGGGGACGGGTTGATAGTTGAGCCATTGATTTTGACAGAGAAATCTGGGGAAGTGGCACGTGGGGGAGGAAATATCATAAGCTCGGTTTTGGATAAGTTGAGTTTGAGGAAGTGATGTGACATCCAAGCTGATATGTCTATCAGTAAGTTTGTGATGCGTGAGGAGACAGATGGAGAGATCTGGGGGGTTGAGAGGTAGATTTGTGTGTCATCAGCATACAGATGATACTGAAAGCCATGGGAGGCAATCAGCTGACCCAGGGAGGAGGTGTAGATTGAGAAAAGGAGAGGTCCAAGAACAGAACCTTGGGGGACACCGACAGAGAAGGGAAGATGAGAGGAGGAAGCAGAGTTGTAGGTGACACTGAAGGAGCGGTGGGATAGGTACGATGAGAACCAGCTTAGAGTACAGTCACGGAGACCAAAGGCATGAAGTTTTTTGAGGAGGAGGGGGTGGTCCACTGTGTCAAAGGCAGCAGAAAGGTCCAGGAGTAGTAATACAGAATAGTGTCCGTTGGTTTTAGAAGTTATTAGGTCATTAGTGAGTTTAAGGAGAGCAGTTTCTGTAGAATGCTGAGGGCGAAATCCAGACTCAAGGGGATCAAGAAGTTTGTTTGTGGTCAGATGGTCACTCAGTCGGTTGTAGACCAGTCTTTCGAGGAGTTTGGAGGTGAAGGGGAGTAAGGAGATGGGGCGTAGGTTGTTAATATTGGTGGGGTCCAGTGAGGGTTTTTTAAGGATAGGTGTGACTAGATCATGTATTAGAGCGTTTGAGAAAATGCCAGAGGAGAGGGAAAGGTTGAAAATGTGAGTAAGAGAATGTAGAATTGAGTCGAAGGGTGAGCGTAGCATTTGAGAGGGAGCAGGATCCAAGGGGCAGGTGGTTAGATGGGTGTTCAATAGAAGTTTAGCAACTTCGCTAATACTGGCAGGGGTGAATGTGGAAAGTAATGATTGTATCTGTGGACATGGGGTGTTGAGTGGGGGTGGTTTGTGCGCATTGGAGATTTCCTCATGAATGTTATCAATCTTAGTTTTAAAGTGATTGGCAATCTCCTGGGCAGTGAGAGAATTAGAGGGTGGAGGTAGTGGAGGACGGAGTAGAGTGTTAAAGGTCGAGAAGAGTTGACGGGGACTGGATGATAATGTGTTAATGAGTGTGATAAAGTAGGTCTGTTTGGCAGTGTGGAGGCAGGAATAGTATTTTAGGAGGGCAGATTTGATAATGCTCTCTCCCACTGCCCTTTCCGCTCTGCCTTGTGCCACCAGTCCAAGATCTCACTCCTCCTGGCTGCACCTGAGCACTCTAGGCCCGGGCGCCACCCCCCAGACCAGGAGCTCCCCCTGGGCCATAACAGCCTCCACACTATCTCATCTCCAGACTTCCACCCAAATTTTCTTCCCAGACTGGGCTGACCCTGGGTATTTGAATACCCCAGGTGACTACACCTCCCCTCCCACCTCTCTTTTCAGAAAACACCAGAGAAGCTTCTGGAAAGAAGTGGGAGGTCCTGATGACACTACCTGTGACTCACCCAGCCCTACCCTGAGCCACTCCCAGCCCAGAGTCAAAACAATCAGGTCTGCACACAAGTCAGCCCAAACTAAATTTACCTCACCTGTACACAAATCTCACACCTACCTACCGTAGAGGGCGCTACACTTGTGTTGAACTTTCAATCATTCTCCATCTTACTTAAAGAACAAGCATATTAGTTCAAACAACTCTGGTGTACTTATTTAATTGCTATCATTACCAAAAGGAAAATGACTGAACCCAGGGTGTCAGAGGTGGCGGAGGACTTGCAGGGTCAGGGCAACCAGTGGGGTACGGATTTAACTAGCGACCCTCACAAGGGCAGCTCTACACAAGTCCATCTAGTTCAACCAATTAAAAAAAACCCATAAAATAGCATATACACAATCCTATACCCACAGTTGATCCAGAGGAAGGGGGAAAAAAAACCAGCAAAGCATGATCCAATTTGCTACAGCAGGGGGAAAAAATCCTTCCTGATCCCCCAAGAGGCAATCGGATATTCCAGTTATATTACAGTATGTACATTTCGGAAAGAGTCCAGGCCTTTTTAAAAGCAATCTACTGAGCTGGCCAGAACCACTTCTGGAGGGAGTCTATTCCACATTTTCACAGCTCCTACTGTAAAGAAACCTTTCCGTATTTGGAGATGAATTTTTTTTTTCCTCTAGAATGTAAACAGTGCCCCCTTGTCCGCTGTGATGACCTTAAAGTGAATAACTCAACACTAAGTTCACTATATGGATAAGGAAAATAGGCGCAAGGCCAAGCAGTGGGTCTGCAAGGGTTGAGGTTTGTCCAGAGGAAGGGACTGCAGATCGGCAGCACTTCTGTGGGTAAGCCAAGCCACAACACTAGAATACAATAACAAAGAGAAGGCGCCTCTAAATGCAGAAAGTTTTATTACAATAAAATATGCACAGGATGATTACACTCACACGTCTGGGTGACGAACCGGAACGCGGATAAAAGGAATAGGTATATCACTTGAATCACAACTCAATAAGTGAAATTCCAGTAGTGTCGCCTGTTCCCCCGTGACAAATGTAAGATCTCCTTTTTTTTTTAAGTAGAGGTTTATGCCTTTCCAAAGAAATGTCATCCTCGACACTTTTACACCTTATCTGAGGGAGGTCTTCACCAAGACCGGTCGAGTCATCTAACGAAAATTTTTCCGGACCTGAGAAAGGCTTTACATGTATGACATTATATTGACCTTATAGGCTAACGGAGAACCCCCTAGTCCTTCCTAAAAAAGGGG
>BLSH010319159.1:1211440-1221814 GCA_018402905.1 Glandirana rugosa | reverse complement strand
AAGAGGGAATAACAGGTGGCTTTTTATAAAACCAAAATGTTCATTTATTGGCTAATTTGGGTCACATGGGTGGAGACAATTCATCAAAGGTGATCCTCATTTGAGATCTGCAACAGGTGAGCCAAATTGGGTTTCCATACTGATTTGCAGCAAAGGGTGCCAATACCACTGACAAGGCAAGCATTATGGTTTTCTCTGTTTTCCTCCTAATGTTTATCTTTTTAAATGTTATTTATCATTTACAGTTTTTTGTCAAACACAAGCTATCTGTAGTAATATGTTGGTTAATTTGATACATTTCCTTCAGTAGATATTCCACAATATGTACATAAACTTCATGGGTGCCAATAATGGTGAGCAGGACTGTATTGCACACTTGATTGGAGACAATATAATGTTGGCGATTTAATCGGGGGATGAAAATATGTGATTGGGTATCATCATTTTATCCTACGGCCACATCACCCTGAATGCGCCTGATCTCGTCTCATCTTGGAAGCTAAGTAGGGTCAGGCTGGTTAGTACCTGGATGGGAGACCGCCAGGGAATACCAGGTACTGAAGGATTTTTTATTTTATCTTGTATTATTTATTATGTCTGATATATTATTTTTAATTTGTGATTTTTAAGTGATTAGTTATTCTTAAGAATTATGATGCTATAATCGACAAGTACATTTTAATTGGCTGCAAAGATATACCGCATTATCTCTTCATTTGCAACTAATTTTGAATGGTCTGCCTGCCTCTGTGAAAAGGTGCCAAGGTGCCACATCCTGGGAGCGAGACAGACCCGATCCTAATTTGCATATGGGCGGGTATTTTAATTGTCTCTCGTTGCCGAGCCATACAGCTCATCACAGTAGAAGTCAGTTTAATGAAACATGTCTGATGATCTGGCTGTACGGCAACTTGCTTGAGATCTTTTTTGCCTGAGAGGTTTGGATGGTGCTTCAATGCAAGGACGCTCAGCTGTCGCTGTCTGAGGGGATTTGGGTGAGAGCTGCATCCTTGATCCTTTTATGACAGTGTGCTGATTCACTTAAAGCCTATCCTTATATCTGATTCTGATGTGCATAACTTTTTAACTTTCTATAAGTGTTTTTTTTAATAAATACTTGAAATGTTATCACACTATGTGGTACCCTCTCTTTTTTTCACTATGACCTTCTGACTGTGACTAATGATATTGGATGTCGGATCTCCCACTGATTGATTTACTGCTTGCTTGCCTTGGCATGAGAATGCGGGGCATTCATCTCTGGTGAGCTGACATCTATGTGGGGAGAGGCAATCACTGCGATTTGAGCACAAGGTGTAGTGGATTGAAGAATCTACAATTTAATTGCATTGCACATCGATAGATGTATGGACTTCCAATTATATCATATGGACAATTTCAACTCTTTATCACTTTCACTGGGTGTGTCTGTGTGCATTTTATCTTCAGTCCTTTTATGCACTGCTTATTACTATTTTTGAGTAATTGGTGACATATGTAACCATCAAAGTATATGAGACAGGCAGCCGCACTCCAAGCTTCAGAGAAATTGAGCTTTATTCCATAAAATCCAAATAGAACATCAAAACATCATGGTACATAAGGACAGCAGCAGTATGGTTGACTCGTGTCACAAAGTAATTTATGATATACGAAATGATAAGCGAATTTCTTCATGTGTCAACCATTCTCATATACTTTGATGACTATGGATCTACACCGTGGACATTTTTTATTTTTAATAAAGGAATTCTCAAAAACTTGTGTTGTGTTTTATTTACTTTTTTACACTTTTTTGGTGATTGAGAAGGGATACTATGTACCCCATACTCCTTCACATGGGGGGGTGGGATCTGGGGGCACCCTTATCAAAGGGGGCTTCCAGATTCCAATAAGCCTCCCACCTACAGATTCCCACAACTACAGCCCAGGGTTGTGGGGAAGAGGCCCTTGTTCCTATCAACCAAGCACCTCCCCATGTTGAGGGCATGTGGCCTGGTATAGTTCAGGAGGGGGGGCATTCAGTTGTCCTCCCCCTTTCCTGACCTGCCGGGCTGTATGCCCGGATTAAGGTCTGGTATGGATTTTGGGGGGAGGGGGGGGCACACCATTTTTTTATTTTTTATTTTGGCCTGGTGCGGATAGGGTACCTTTAAGGAGGGTTGGTCTCCTCCAGTCACCTGCCCTATATCTATCCATTAAATGCATGTGCTTCCATTGTGGAGACTGCTATACAGAGATAGGTTCTGCAGTCTACAGGGTGCCTTGCCGCTGTCCTCCAGCTTACACATGCATTTGCAAGTATGTGTAACCAAACCCCTGTTTTTAACACATACTGTTAGCCAGGTTAATTCATTGGTCGCAAGCTGGTCAGTAAGTTGAGCTTGTAAATTCTTTGGTTTTTGTTTGACATGCGTCTGCCCTTCCAGTGCTCCTTACTGTAAAGACCAGTTATAGGTGGGGGCAGGTGACATTTTTTTGTACTGTAGATATATTGGTGAGGCAACACACTGACACCTTAGCCGCTATTGCGCAATGTGCTGGGTGTCCAGTGTGTTTCTGTACCTTTAAGGAGGGTTGGGCTCCTCCAGTCACCTGCCCTACATCTATCCATTAAATGCATCTGCTTCCATTGTGGAGACTCTTATACAGCAAATGTTTGTAACCAAACCCCTGTTTTTAACACATACTGTTAGCCAGGTTAATTCGGTTGGTGGCAAGCTGGTCAGTAAGTTGAGCTTGTAAATTCTTTGGTTTTTGTTTGACATGGATAGGGGGGACCCACACAGTTTTTTTTCATGTATTTTTCATTGCTGCCATTCTTTTGTGTGCATTCAGCTGTCAGTGGGGAAACCCGCTGACAGATGCTGAGATATCGATTGGTAAGGACGTGATGGCCGGCTTCCCGGCCCGCTCCTTAACAACCAGTTATTCTTCACACAGAATTCAAATCGGTTGATCAATTTTTAAACAGTTCGAACTGATCTGAAAATTTGGAATTCGTTAGAAAATAAAGAAATCAAATGAAACTAAACTCATTTTTCCATTCTGCACATGTCTAGCGACTTTTGCAATGCACAAACAAAACAATCACATAGGTCAAACCCAAAGTCGTAACAAAGTCGCACTTATCCAAAGTCGCATCAAGTCACGCGGTAAAGTGGAAATGGACAAGTATGAATGGACACTAATGCATCCCTTGCATTAAGGTAAAAAATGTTTAACAACTTCAGGTCCGCGCTATAGCCAATTGATGGCTACAGCGCGGATCTACTTTGCCTGGGCGCCGTCAATTGGCGTCCACCCCTTTGCACGCTCCCCACGTGCCCTCACAGCCCCTGGCAGCATTTAAGCATGGTGGTTCCCCGCTCTGTGAGGTGGACATGACAGATCTACTGATCCCTGCACTCAGGATCAGTTAGATCTGTTATGTCCCTCTCAGCCCAACCCCCACATAGTTAGAACACAATGAAGAAGCACAGTTAACCCTTTGATCGCCCCCTTAGTGTTAACCCTTTCCCTGCCAGTGACATTTATACAGTAATCAGTGGCTATTTTTAGCTATGATTGTTATATATGTCATAGGTCCCAAAAAAGTGTCAAAAGTGTCCGACATGTCCGCTGCAATTTTGCAGTCCCCATAAAAATCGCAGATCGCCGCCATTACTAGTAAAAAAAAAAATAAATAATAAAAACGCCATGAATCAATTCTCATAGTTTGTAGATGCTATAACTTTTGCAGAAACCAAATCAATATACGCCAATTGCAATCTTTTTTTTACCAAAAATATGTAGAATAATACATATCGGCCTAAACTGATGAATAAATTTGTATTTTTATTTATTTAATTTTCGACATGTATTATGCAAAAAGTAAAAAAAAATTTTCTTTTTTCAAAATTGTCGCTGTTTTTTTGTTTATAGCTCAAAAAATAAAAAACGCAGAGGTGTTCAAATACCACCAAAAGAAAGCTCTATTTGTGGGGAAAAAAAAGGAGGTCAATTTTGTTTGGGTACAACGTCGCACGACCGCGCAATTGTCATTCAAAGAGTGACAGATCTGAAAACTGAAAATTGGCCTGGGCAGGAGAGGGATTTTAGTTCCCAGTAAGCAAGTGGTTAAGCATTGGTCCTCATTCGATCCAGCGCTGTGCACGTCTGCAGCTCTTTTCTCCCCTCGCTTCTGAGTCTCACTGGCATTGCTGGGGCAACGGAAGCCATTGGCTCCAAGTGATGTCAATCAAAGTCAGTGATGAGGTAGTGGGGGGCAGTGCTGAGTCCTGTTATAGCAGAAACACAGAAACAAGGGCACACTGGCCTAGCGCATTATCCTCAATATTGAATTTATTAAAAAGTTCTAAAAACATACTCACAAACGTACTCATATTAAAAGCACATAAGCTTCACGTCCATAATCTTGTATGCCACATTGAGATGGTATCCCATATAGGCTGGCTTACGTGCTTCGAGGTCCAAACCTCTTCCTCAGAGCCAAATGTACCATGTCCAAACCACAGACTTTTATACCCAGAAATTACATAGTGTGAGGGTGGACTCCGTTGTGACTGGTTTGCACACTCCAGGCACTCATATATGGACCCTACAAGTTCTATATCATGATAAAAAGGAGAGCAGCTGGAGATCACTGTCAAGCCCATGAAAAACAATGCACTCCTGCAGTAAGTCAAATATCCTATCCCCCAAATACAAATAGCACCAATCTAAGTAGGTGTATGTACTTACAAAAATATCCAATAAATCTGCATTCACTACATTCTCCACTCACCACCCATACCAACTGATCCTATGGAGTGGAGGCCACAATCCTCAAGTTTGCACCACCGCCATCAGGGTGGTCCATAAATATTGGGACACTGACACAATTCTAATCTTTTTGGCTCTATACACCACCACAATGGATTTGAAATGAAACAAACAAGATGTGCTTTAACTGCAGACTTTCAGCTTTAATTTGAGGGTATTTAGATCCAAATCAGGTGAACGGTGTAGGAATTACAACAATTTGTATATGTGCCTCCCACTTTTTAAGGGGCCAAAAGTAATGGGACAGATTAACAATCATAAATCAAACTTTCACTTTTTAATACTTGGTTGCAAATCCTTTGCAGTCAATTACAGCCTGAAGTCTGAAACGCATAGACCTCACCAGACGCTGGGTTTCATCCCTGATGATGCTCTGCCAGGCCTCTACTGCAACTGTCTTCAGTTCCTGCTTGTTCTTGGGGCATTTCCCTTCAGTTTTGCAAGTGAAATGCATGCTCAATCGGATTCAGGTCAGGTGATTGACTTGGCCATTGTATAACATTCCACTTCTTTCCCTTAAAAAACTCTTTGGTTGCTTTCGCAGTATGCTTCGGGTCATTGTCCATCTGCACCGTGAAGCGCCGTCCAATGAGTTATGAAGCATTTGCCTGAATATGAGCAGATAATATTGCCCGAAGCACTTCAGAATTCATCCTGCTGCTTTTGTCAGCAGTCACATCATCAATAAATACAAGAGAACCAGTTCCATTGGCAGCCATACATGCCCACGCCATGACACTACCACCACCATGCTTCACTGATGAGGTGGTATGCTTTATGAGCAGTTCCTTTCCTTCTCCATACTCTTCTCTTCCCATCACTCTGGTACAAGTTGATCTTGGTCTCATCTGTCCATAGGATGTTTTTCCAGAACTGTGAAGGCTTTTTTAGATGTTGTTTGGCAAACTCGAATCTGGCCTTCCTGTTTTTGAGGCTCACCAATGGTTTACATCTTGTGGTGAACCCTCCGTATTCACTCAGGTGAAGTCTTCTCTTGATTGTTGACTTTGACACACATTCACCAGGGAAAGAATTCTTCGGTCATCCACCACAGTTGTTTTCCGTGGTCTTCCGGGTCTTTTGGTGTTGCTGAGCTCACCGGTGCGTTCTTTCTTTTTAAGGATGTTCCAAACAGTTGATTTGGCCAAACCTAATGTTTTTGCTATCTCTCTGATGGGTTTGTTTTGTTTTTTCAGCCTAATGATGGCTTGCTTCATTGATAGTGACAGCTCTTTGGATCTCATATTGAGAGTTGACAGCAACAGATTCCAAATGCAAATAGCACACTTGAAATGATCTCTGGGCCTTTTATCTGCTCCTTGTAAATGAGATAATGAGGGAATAACACACACCTGGCCATGGAACAGCTGAGCAGCCAATTGTCCCATTACTTTTGGTCCCTTAAAAAGTGGGAGGCTCATATACAAACTGTTGTAATTCCTACACCGTTCACCTGATTTGGATGTAAATACCCTCAAATTAAAGCTGAAAATCTGCAGTTAAAGCACATCTTGTTTGTTTCATTTCAAATCCATTGTGGTGGTGTATAGAGCCAAAAAGATTAGAATTGTGTCGATGTCCCAATATTTATGGACCTGACTGTACTGTCCATGTCTATGATCATGGTGGAATCACTATCAGCATGTCAGGATGGATCTGGAACGCACGCTTATGCGCTATACCGGAAGTACAATCGCGTGTTTGCGTTCCAACTGATCCTTCGGACTTCCGCTTTCCGCACTTCCGGTAGTGTGACCTCCCTACGTTATACCGGAAGCGGAAACCCCATTGCATTCCACACTGGAGGGCATTTCCTCCAGAGAGAACGGCCAATCATACTATGCTTACCAGGGCACAAAATCAGGAAATACATGACCCATTAGGACTCTTGATGTACTGATGGGGGGGTCAGTCTGTGATGGGGGGTCAGTCTGATGGGGGGCCAGTCTGATGGGAGGGTCAGTCTGATGAGGGGTGAGTCTGATGAGGGGTGAGTCTGTGATGGGGGGGGGTCGCTCTATGATGCGGGGTCTGTGATTGTGGGGTTAGTCTAATTGGGAAGGCAGTCTGATGGGGGGTTTGTGATGTGATGTGAAGGGCGGACTGAATACACTGATTTAAAAGGGGGTCTGTAACTTCTGCATTAGCAAAACACAAGTCTCTGCAAGGGAAATAGAAAAAAATTGTTTTCTATGTGTCCTGTTCACACTGCAACAGCGCCCCTGAAGTGCTGAGCAGTGCAGTGCAAAATGCATGCTGTTTCTATGCACCGCAACTGAGCTGCGGTGCATAAAAATTAATGAAATGCATTTTGACATTTCAATAAAGTTGAAAGAAAAAAAGAACATAGTGTAATGTTTGTGGGCCTAAAGAGCCCTGTGTGGGAGGGGACGCTGCAATGTGTAGGGTACCATGTGGAGTCATAGCACCAATATGACCCTCGGACCTCCGCTGGAAGAAACTTTTTCCAACCGGACCCCCGTGAATTTTAATTCAGTACCCCGGCATATACCCTTCTGATAGTAAACCTCATATCATTTAATGACCATGTGTGTACAGTGAATCGATCAATAAATTACAATTAATGAGATCAAAAATAATAGTAAAATTAATTATATCTATATAACTAGCAAAATGCAGCCGCATCTCTAAAACGATGTATACAGTCCACTATATAGATCAAGAAAATTAATTGAAAAATTAAATAATCATTTAATTAAAAAAATTATTATTGTTAAAGATTAAATTAGCATAGACCATATACAGTTGTGTTCATAAGTTTACATACCCTGGCAGAATTTTTGATTTCTTGACCATTTTTCAGAGAATATGAATGATAATAAAAACATTTCTTTCACTCATGGTTAGTGTTTGGCTGAAGCCATTTATTATCAGTCAATTGTGTTTACTCTCTTTAACCGGTTCCCGACCGCGTACTGCCTTTTTACTGCGGCAGTGTGGACGTATTCCGCGAATCGCCGTAAATAAGCGGCGATTCACGGATGCGCAGCTAGGGGGCTCTGCGTGAGTGTGCCCACGGCTCGGGCGGACCCGTTGTCCGCCGGCGGGCCACGATAAACTGCCAGAGGGAAAGAACGTGGAACAAAGTAAACACCGCGGTTCCCCGTTCTGACAGGCGGCATGTAAGAGATCTACTGATCCCTGTCACTGGGATCAGTTAGATCTCTTATGCCCCTGACAGCCCAGCCCCCTCACAGTTAGAACACGCCTAGGGAACACAGTTAACCCCTAGATCTGCCCCTGCAGGTTAACCCCTTTACTGCCAATGACATTTATACAGTAATCAGTGGATATTTACATTTCTGATTGCTGTATAAATGTCATTGGTCCCAAAAAAGTGTCAAAAATGTCCGACATGTCCACCCCAATATCAAAGTCCCAATAAAATTCGCAGATCGCCACCATTACTAGTAAAAAAAAAAAAAATTTAAAACGCCAGAAATTAATTCTCATGGTTTGTAAACGTGGCAACTTTTGCGCAAACCAATCAATAAACGCCGATAGCAATTTTTTTTTTTGTAACAAAAAATATGGGGAAGAATATAAATCGGCCAAAACCGATGAATAAATTTGTTTTTTTATATTTTTTTTGGATTTGTATTTTAGCAAAAAGTAACAAATGTTGTTTTTTTTTTTGCAAAATTGTCGCTCTTTTTTTGTGCGATCAGAAATGACGCAAAGGTGACCAAATACCACCAAAAGAAAGCTCTATTTGTGGGGAAAAAGGACGCACATTTTGTTTGGGTACAACGTCGCACGACCACGCAATTATCAGTTAAAGTGATGCAGTGCCGAATCGCAAAAAGTGCTCTGGTCCTACAGTGAGAAATCCTTCCAGGGGTGAAGTGGTTAAATCACAATGACAACAGAAACTACCAAAATGACCCTGATTGAAAATTTACATATCCTGGGGATTTTGGCCTGATAACATGCACACAAGTTGACACAAAGGGGTTTATATGGCTATTAAAGGTAACCATCCCCACCTGTGATCTGTTTGCTTGTAATTAGTGTGTGTGTATAAAAGGTCAATAAGTGCTGCACTGATGTTTCTGGAGTCATGGGGAAAGCAAAAGATTTGTCAAAGGATCTGCGGGAAAATGTAGTTGAACTGTATAAAAGAGGAAAGGGATATAAAAAGATATCAAAGGAACTGAGAATGCCAACCAGCAGTGTTCAAACTCTAATCAACGCATTCTTTTGAAACCAAACCACGGTCAGGTAGATCAACTCAAAATTTCAGCCACAACTGGGCTTTTTGCCAAGAGGAATGGGCAGCTTTACCATCTGAGAAGATAAAGAGCCTCATCCACAAATACCACAAAAGACTTCAAGCTGTCATTGATGTTAAAGGGGGCAATACACGGTATTAATTTAAATTTTAATCTCCAAATGACTTTGTGCCAGAAGGTTTGAGGCTTGTCTCTGTGCTGTTTGGCGTATTGTAAGTGTGTCATAGTAATGGCTTTCTTCTGGCGACTCGACCATGCAGCCCATCTTTCTTCAAATGCCTCCTTATTGTGCATCTTGAAACAGCCACACCACATGTTTTCAGAGAGTCCTGTATTTCACCTGAAGTTATTTATAGGTTTTTCTTTGCATCCCAAACAATTTTCCCGGCAGTTGTGGCTGAAATTTTAATTGGTCTACTTGACCGTGGTTTGGTTTCAATAGAACCCCTCATTTTTCACTTCTTGATTAGAGTTTGAACACTGCTGATTGGCATTCTCAATTCCTTGGATTTCTTTTTATATCCCTTTCCTGTTTTATACAATTCAACTATCTTTCCCGCAGATCTTTTGACAATTCTTTTGCTTTCCCCATGACTCAGAATCCAGAAACATCAGTGCAGCACTGGATGAAAGATGCAAGGGTCTGTCAGGAGTCCAGAAACTCTTTGACCTTTTATACACACACAAATTACAAGCAAACAGATCACAGGTGCGGATGGTTACCTTTAATAGCCATTCAAACCCCTTTGTGTCAACTTGTGTGCATGTTATAAAGCCCAAATCACCAGGGTATGGAAACTTTTGATCAGGGTCATTTGGGTAGTTTCTGTTGTCGTTATGATTTAAAAAGAGTAAACACAGTTGATTGATAATAAATTGCTTCAGCCAAACATTAATCATGAGTGAAAGAAATGTTTTGGTGTTATCATTCATATTCTCTGAAAAATGGCCAAGAAATCATAAATTCTGCCAGGGTAAACTTATGAGCACAACTGTACATAGTATTAAAATGCATTGTGAGCAAATACTTGGCTCATTTTTTATCACTCAAATAATTTTATGAATCTTTATTAGGTACCGTATATACTCGCGTATAAGACGAGTTTTTTGACACGGATTTTGTGTCAAAAAACCGAGATTCGTCTTATGCGCGAGTCAACAGCCGGTACGAGCGCGGGGAAAGTTAGTTGACACAAATGAGAAAAATTTAGTATTGCTGTTGTCTTTGATGGGTTTACTGGGACTAGTTTTCAAAGGTATGGGACCACTAAACCCGAAATATTGTACGTGTGTTCAA